>CAWUFW010017872.1:0-245022 GCA_963921515.1 Calotriton arnoldi
TTCCATCATCCCCTTTGGTATCGCTTTGTTCGCCCTAAGTTGGCAGGGTATGCCCAGACGTGGGTCCCTTGCTCACTTTGCCACTGGATTCAAGCTAGCCTGGCTGATGACGGCTGAATAGCCAGAAACCGGTCCCAGGATGTTTGTTTCCGGTCCAGGGAAGACATGGCTTGGCAGTTCGGGCTGGACTGTTCCCATGAGGCACAGGGTCAGACTGATTTGCATATGGCCATGTCTGAACTGGGGTGGTGGAGTGAGCTAAAGAATGATGATGGATTAAACCCAGATCAGTTGACTGGGGGTGAGTGTTTGATTTGCTCAAGCGTTCCTTCCATCATCCCCTTTGGTATCGCCGTTATCCATGAGGCAGTGGATGGACCCTTGTGTATTGCAATCTCTCGTTTGGCCAGCAGCAACAGCATCGCAGTTAGCCGTTGGTCCGCCGGAGGGACCTCTTTGACAAATCTCATTAGGCATACTAGTAGTGTGCGGTCCATGTCCACTCCTGTAATATCTTGTATTATATTGTACACTTTATCCCAATATTCTGCTATCGTCGGACAGTACTATACCAAGTGCAAGAATGTGGTGCCTGGTGTCTTACATTTCCAGCAGTTGCTGTCCGAACGTAAACCCATTTTCAGAAGCTACAGTGGAGTTCTATACAATTGATGTAGGAACTTGAAGTGAATTAATCTTAATCTATAGTTGAGGGATAGTATTTCCAGCTGGCCTCAGCAATAGAGCCATTGCTCCATTGCGTGCGGGTTCTCGAGATCTGTATTCTAGATCTCCAGTGCTCTAGGCTAGATTATTGGGTGTGCTCGTTGTGCAGAGGTGTATACAGTAATCAGTTTGCGTGGTGACGATTCCGTCAGTAAATGATCTAGGGGAGCAAGAGTGGAGGGTGGGTCCGGTAATGCATTGTGTAATTTCCTACAGGTGGCTCTCAGTTGGTAGTATAGCAAGATGTCTGAGAAATTTGGGGGTCTCCATCTGCTGCTTGTGGGGGTCATGAATTCATCATCTGGGTAAAGATCTGCAAATGTAGTGACGTGGAGATTGTTCGTACGCCTTTTCGCATCCATGTCGTGTAGCATGGGGAAGTGCGGATTTTGTATCAATGGGAAGGAGGGAGCATAAATTACTAATAGGCCCGCCCTTCTCTTTAATCCATTCCATGCCCACCTCAAGGTCTCCACTGTGTCTATTTCTTCATTAGAGTGTTTATTTTCCTGGTAGAGTGCCGTGGAGAGTGGTAGTGGAGCAGCATTGTCCCTCTCTATGGCAACATGAGGCTGGTACGGGGTTGAGTATAGCCAATAATGCAGAAATTGGGTTTGAGCGCAGTATGCATATAGAATAAAATATGATGCTCCCATACCCCCTTGGCGCAATCGCAGTGTGAAAACTTCCCAGGCGATTCTGGGTTGTTTGCCAGCCCAGATCAAGGTAATCATGTTAGATTTAAGTCTCTTGTAGAAGGCTGATGTTAAGGGAATGGGCAGATTCACGAGTAGGTATAATAAGGATCACCATTTTTGCAATGGCTATGTGTGAGAAGTTGGCCTGGCATATGCTGTCCACTAATTATAGTGGGCACCTTGCACCAGTCCAAACAACCCCTTATTGGAGATAGGTTAAAGACAACCTTTATTGAAAGCTATCCTAGTGGTAGCTATGGAGAGCAGCCTTCAGGCTAAGTCTTGAAGGAATGTAAAGCAGCTTGTTTTACCAGTCTATAATCTCTTGAGTGACCAAATGAAAGAGGACCACACCAGGTATATATTCAAAATATATGTATTTATTGCTAAACACACCCCTCTAGTCTCTTTATGAGGCTAGAGTTCGAAGTATATAAATTATAATTTAGTTATCTACAGTAATAGCACAAATACACGTTTGAGCCCTAGGGGCGTACCAAACCATATACCAATAAAGTGGTATAAGAACCACGACTGAGCTAGACACAGGGCCTAGAGCCTGTAGAAGTGCTTGGACCACAAGGAACCACCCAAGGTAGTGACACAGGGGACCCACGGGGGACGCGTGCAGTGTATGGACACAGCCGCGAATCGCCGTTAACTTCTATGGGGAAAGTCGCGATTTGAATTTAAAAGAAAAGGGACACTTAGAGGAGGACTTGGAGCAAACCCTTTGAGAACTAGGCTGTTCTAGTGTCAATACCCACGGGAGCACCGGAGTACTCGAGTTACCTCACCCAGGGGAGCCGGGTGCATAGGTGTCTTTCGGGGTCGGGTTTACGTCGTCGCTTTCAATGGCGATCTGCTGCAAAGTGCTGCTGGCGGCCAAGTCGAAAGTGTTTGGGTGGATCCAAAGGTGGATCGAAGATCTGAAGAACCTGAAAGCAGAGGGGACAGAGTCTGGGTCACTAGCCAGTGACCAGGAAGGCGATGAGCAGATGCCCACCGATGTCGAGTGCTTCAGGTAGGTTGATGGTCGTCTTGACTCTTCAGCCACGAGGTCCAGGAGGCGTCGACGATGACCAGGAGCTGGATTCGAGCTGTCCCACGACGTCTGTCGATTGCAGGTGTGTTGGCAACCGGATTGGAACCAACAAGCCTTGGCAACGGCAAGTCTCGTGGAAATGGAAGAAGGACGATGTTGCAGACCAGCAAGGTCTGTGGGACTCACCCAGCAAGGGTAAGTCAGGGCACGCCTGGAGCAACCAGGGAACCCAAGCAGAAGAAGATTGGCCTTCGGGAGGGCCTACTAGCTAACAGACTAGCGACCGCGAAGGAGCCTCAAGTTGACGCACGTGGAGCTGGCTCACAGGACACTCGTGGAGTGGAGGCCAGTGATCTTCGGTGCAGTTGGTGCTGGAGGCTGGGGCTACTCAGAGCCCAAAGTATGACTTCGTGGGAGACCCAGAAGAGGATGCACTTGCAAATGCGATCGGTGTCCAGGGGTCACGGTTCCACATTACCCACGACAGCTACGGGCCTCAGCTTTGCTGGGGACTCAGGGCAGCCTCGGGGAAGTCTGGAAATCTACCTCTGGTGATGCAAAGATGTCAAAAGAACAGGTAAAAAGAATGGACACAGCAAAAGTAATGGAGCTTCAGATGTAATTTGGTTGATATACCGCCCTCCTCCCCCCCCCCGGGTGCCCACTCAGTCAGCCTGCGCCGGTGTGGTCATTGTCATGTGTCCTTGCACAAGTTTCTGAGGCACCCCAATGCACCATGGGGATTTTCTACTTCAGCAGTCTGTGAGCCGTTCTCCTTGGCCCTTCAGTTAAGAGCCATAATATGGTGCAGACTCAATGGGACGGGTAAGAGGGCGCAGGGCGCAGGGCTCAGTGCTTGTTTGGGGCCAGGCTGCTTTATCCCCCTGCTTTTGCCGTGCTCGTCACCATGGTTTGATTGTGTTCATTTGCAGCCTTTAGAGCAATCCTAATCTGGTGCGTAAATTTCCCCAGTCTCGCTAGGGTCATCGTGGTTGTTGTAGAAAAGCACAAGGCTGACGCTTCACTACATGAATTTGTTCCCTTGGTGATACAAATGGGGCGAAGCAGTCGCCGACGTTCGTTTGTAAGGTCGGGGCAGCAGCATAGGAGATGCAACCAAGATTCCCTCATGTAGGAACACAGTCTGCATTTTGTGGATTCCCCCTGCGAGCCCATGCAGGGTTAAAATCGGTGATTCCTAGTATGCATAGTCTCATGAAGAGAATTTTGGTTCGGGCTTGTGGTGTAAGGGCCTCGTTTAGGTAGGGTTGTGCCTTGCCTACCATGTAGGAGCTGTTCAGCGGGTCTAAGTGGGGGCTTGAGCGGAGAGATTTAAGATCAAGTTCAAATGATGTTTCGCGGACTTGTCTATTTATAGCTTTTTTCCAGGTGTTTAATGGAATTTCCAGCAGCGGTATACTCTCTTCCTCGATCTTCAATGTGCTGAGCGCTTTGCCAAGACTGGTGTGCCATGCCGAGCTTGGCCCCTCAAAGATAGCTCTCAGTTGTTGTCTTAAAGAATTTGTTGGGGCCCTTAGAATCCTTAAGTATAGTTTTATGATCTCCCCTTGGCACATCAAGTCTGGCCTTACCAGGCCTCGCTCCAATCTTAGCCTTGACTTCCTTGCCGACCTTGGGATGAGGAGAACTGATTTATACGCTTTGGCTTGGGCTGAGATGAGAAGGGCATCCTGCGACCCCGGGAAGGCCAGGTGGCCATAGCTAATGGCTGGCAGCAATTTTGCTTTTAAGGCAGTCAGTATTGGTCCGGCAGTGGGGCTGATCAGATGTAGACTCAATTGCTTTAACAGGTATGTAACCTTATTGGCCTTGGAGGACTGCTGTTTCAGGTGGACGTTCGCCTTGGCCCGTTCCTTGAGCCAAACCCCTAGATAGTTATAGGATGCCACTGTACTGATTTGCAGTTCTCCCATTAGCCACTGTGCTTTCTTTTTCAGATGGTAGCTCCCAAAAATGACGACCTTGGTTTTCCCCTGGTTGACTGTAAGGTTGTTATCGTTGTTAAAGTGATTCAGTGCGTTTAGGGCTCTTTGTAGGCCCACCCTTGTGTGGTCCATTATCGCTGGGTCATCGACGAATGAGAGCACCGGCAGCCTCATGCTTCCTAGTCTTGGTGCTACTAGGCTGGCTCCTTACAGGGTGTCCCCCAGATCCGCCGTATACAGGTTAAAAAGGATGGGGGCCAGCACACATCCTTGTTTCAATATATCTGTCCTCCGGATCTGTTAAGGATTGTATTGTAGTCCAGCCCAGGTTTCTGCGAATGAGTATCACCACTCCATGGGAGTAGCTAGAGTATGTTGCCGCATATGTATATCCCCAGAGCCTTGAGCTCAGCCTAGACAACGATGCTGTCGTGAGGTGGGTTTCCTGCAGGAAACATACGTCTACATTGTGCCTGAGTAAATAGGAGTGTGTCAGTCGGGCCTTCCTGTAGTCATTCAGGCCGGGGGTGTTCCATGTAAGAAACGTAATTGTTGTCATTTCTGGATATGTACTGGACAGGCCATTGTGCCCAGTCCTCTTGTCATGTCTGAGAGTGTAACTTTTGACACCTTAGTCCGATCTGTCATCCAATTCCTGCACTGTGTGTTTGTAGAGTGTGCTGGATGTGTGCTCGGGTAGCCATTTAACCTTTTATAGTAGTAAACATTCACGTCTCGCATGGCCCTAGAACCAACTTTAAAACCGTATCTCCCTACCCCTCCGCCAACATCAACCCCCAATCAGGTTGTGAACCCAAGCCCTCCCCCACCCCAAAAATTGAACTACATGCATATATGAATAAATACGGGAGCTCTCCCTCGGGGTGAGGTGTCACCTGCGAACAGCCTCACTGTGAACAGTGAGGTGGCCAAATATATCATATGTACGGCAGCAACCAGTTGCATTTAATGATCATTCAATAACAATTCAGTGAGGAAAATGATATTCATGTGCCTCCCTTGGGATCATCGCCACACCATCGACCCCATTCAGTCTTATCAGTCTCCTGGGTCGCAATCAGCCTTATGGGGCGTCAAGCCCCCACATTTGTCATTGTCACTTAAATTAGCGTGTGCCCCATCTGCTGGAGTTTTTGAAGAGGCTTGTTTTAGCCTTCCTATGTGTTTGGCGTATTCCAGTGCCGACTTAGCGTCCGTGAAGTAGAACGATTTCCTTTCGTGTGTGATGCGCAGTTTCATTGGGTAAAGGAGAGCGTATGGGGTGCCCACCTTCTGAAGCAATCACTTCACCGGGAGGAAATCTCTGCGGGTGAAGTCAGGATAGAAGGCCAGGATGTTGCCCTGGTGCTGGACAGTGCCCTGCTCACGTGCTAGGCGAAGGACTGCATCACAGCCCTTGTAGTTTAGTAGACATGCAATAATAGGTCGAGGGGTGGACCCAACCGGAGGTTTAGGGCCCAGTGATCGATGGGCCCTTTCCACTATAAACACCGTAGATAACTCTGCGCCAAACAAATCTCTGAGCAAGGATTCCACATATTTTTCCATTGCCGACATGGGGGTGGTTTCAGGTACCCCGCGATGCGCAGGTTATTATGCCAAGAGTGGGCTTCGAGGTCTTCGTTCTTGGCTCTGATAACCGAGAAGACCTTTTCCATCTGTAGCATCTGCTCTTTGGTGTCTACTTGGAACTCATGTGCATCTTCCGCTTTGTTTTCTAGTGTGTCCAGCCTGGTTTCATGTGTGTCTAATCTCTTCTTTACTTGGTCCAGACGAGCAGACAGGGCGTCCAATTTCCCATCTATGTTCTTGAGGCTAGGGTGTACCTCCAATAGTATGGTACCCAGGTCCGAGTCTGGCTGCCCAGCCTCTACCCTAGAGGATGCATCTGTGTCCTGAAGCGCTTCTGCGCCCATATGTCTGGTCTGCCGCTTATTTTCAAAGCTGAGTTTTGTCTGTTCAGTGTCTGTTTTCCCCATCTTGCGGTCACTACGGCAGTGTTCACCACTGCTCCGACCTTATGATATCTATTGCTGCTACCTCGAACGTGGCGTGATGTTGGTGATTGTACTAAGACCAGGCAGCAGGTCCCCCTTTCTTTGTTAACAGTTCACTAGGGCTAGGTGGGGTAGACCGTGTCTATCGGTTGGGGTTAAATCTCTGTTGGGCAGTACCATGCCTATTCCAAGGACTAGGGTCGCACACCTCAGTGGGCAGTGATAGGCTGAGAAGACCGTATAATTTGGCTGTACAATGCAAGCTACACCTCTCAAATCGCAGCGTTGGCCTGTGTCCTGGTGTATCTGAGAATCGTGTCCCCTCTATGGCCCGCAACTTGTGCTGTGCTCTGCAACCACCAGCGCCATTTTCATAGGCCTCTACTGTTGGCTAAGCACTCCAGTAACAACTCCCCGCCGTGTCCGTCACACCACAGGCTATTCCTCCATAGCCGGCACCACGATCTCTGTTTCCCAGCAGTTACCTGTGAATGCTGCAGGGGCTGTCCGCGCATTCGCAGCTCCGACCACCCAGTCGCCTGCTCCTCTCGGCTCAGGGGCCGGTGCAGCAGCCGGGGCACCAGTCATGAGTCAGGTGGAGGGGGGGAGATCGCCGTTCAACCCGACAGCCCCACCGCAAGGCTAGCACATCTCTTGAAGTCGCCGGCCGTCTTGCAGTCTGCGCTGGCAATCCCACTTGTGGGCTGATCCGGTCCCAAGCCACGTCCAAGTCTACACTTCACCTCAGCAGGTGCACAGCGTCTCCCTCGCTCTCCGTAGTGAAGCTCTACGGTCTGTCTCCCGCTGCACAGGCCTCTCATGCCACAGTTACCGCTGCTGTATTAAGATCGATTTCGGGTGCACAGTTCTCCGCTACACTTCTGTTCTCCTCATGCAGTAGCGTATTGCACTGGATTTACACCGGCAAGAGCAGATACATTAAGGATTTGCTGTTTAGGCCGGCAGAGCCCTCTTTGTGAGCGGCCATTTTGCTGCACAGCTAGACCACGCCCCCCCTCAAGTGTCGAACAGTTGGCCAATTCACCTTCTAGTCCAATTCTTAGGGTCAGATGTACGAAGAGACAAGTCACAAAAAATGGTTGCAAATTCCGCACCAATGTTAGCAGGATAGTAGGCTGCAAGGAACAACAGACCACTATCCCTGTGTTTGCATTTCCCAGAGGTAAACTCTTTCTTTTTTAAAGAAGCATATGTTCTTCAAATGAACCCATGCTGCTTTAAATAAAAAAGTTACCATTTTGGAAGATATCGGAGGGAGCACTTAGTGACCTGGACCACTGCCTGCTCCCCCTGAGGTTGCATGGTACGATTCTCAAAGCGGACTGTGGCTCTAGGTAACTCCCTCCTTCCCCCCTTTGCAAATTTATTACCACTTCCTTTAAGGTAGAGGTAACTGTTGAATGGCTTGCTGCCACAAGTGACACTCTACATGGCAAGTGCCACATTTAGCATTTCAAGACTGCTTAGTTGGTGCTGTACCCTGGTCAACAACAATGGCTAGTTGTTACAGATACCTCGACTAGACAAATGCCAAACGGGCCACTGTTGGAAAGACATATGTGTTAGACTTGGCATCTTTTGGCGTGTTTCCCCTGACTTTTTGCTTTCTGACCTCCCGGTTTTGACTCTGTTTTTGCTGGTGTAATGATTCTGCGCACTTTCCTCACTGCGGTCCAGTGGGAAAGTGCAAGTGCTCCTGTATAAAATGTATTATGGATTGGTGTTTCCATGATTGGCCTATTTGGTTTATGTGTCAGTCCCTTGTAAAGTGCACTACGTGTGCCAGGGCCTATAGACCAAATGCTGTTGGTGGGCTGCAGCACTGGATTGTGCCACCCACGCAAACAGCCTGTAAAGTGTAACTCGGGCCTGCCAGCGCAGAGCCCGTGCGCAGCCTGGGGCTGCCATGTCGACTTGGCAAGTGCACACACTTGCCAGTCCCTAAACCTTCCCTTTGCTACATGTTAGTCACCCCTAAGGTAGGCCCAAGGTACCCCTGTGGGCAGGGTGCGTTGTATGCGAAAGGTAGGACATGCCCAGTGTGTGCGGCATGTCCTGATAGTGAATTACAGCCTAGTTCGTTTTTCACTATTGCAAGGCTACCTGTTCCCCCTAGGCCAGAACGGGCAGTTTTGATTATTACAGCTTATAATCCTAACTGACCCCGGAACATGGTAGAAATTCGAGTTTAGTATGCCTGGACTCAGAATGATAAAATGCAGCTTTTAGTGAAGTTGGTTTTAACATTCTGTGTTTGAAAATACCACTTTTAGAAAGTGGGTATTTTCTTGTCTAACCATCCAAGCCTGCCTCTGCGAGGTTGTGTATTCCTTGTCTGGAATGTGAGTGACAGGGGCTGGGGGATGCCAGGAGACAGGGTGAGTCAGCGCAGGGCTGAATAGCCAGATCGACCTGTAGATGGGTGGGAGGGTCGCACCTGGGCCCTGAATAGGACAGTGCCTTCCCTCCACAATGCTGGCTCCACCTCCTGTGGTGCGTCTGATGTCCCTGGCCTACTCACTGAAAGAAGGGACGGAGACTTGTCAACAAAGTGCTCCAGAACTGGTTTGGACTAGGCAAAGGCCTCTCTGCCTTCAGAGAACAAAGGAATTTGGGATATAAATATTGGGGCCCTGACCCCATGAATTTAGATCTCGCTGGAATCAAGGAACCTGCCAAGACGAAGAGCTGGAAGAGCTGCCAGGAGGAGTACTGCCCCTTTGCTGTGTTGTTGCTTTGTTGGGTTGGCCTGCAGCTGCTGCTTCTGCCTTGGGCAGTGAAAGGACTGGACTGAACTTTCTACAAACTTGTGCTGAGTATCTCCAAGGGCCTGGAACCGAGCTGGCCTCCTGTTAAGAAGTCTCAGGGACTACAAAGACTTCACAAGCCTCTGGGTGCCGCTTCTGGAACGCTGTTTCAGTTGCCACAGAGGAAGGGACCTGCAACCGACTCCGTCAACCGAATCCATCCCTGGCCGGTGACCTGTTTGCACCGCAGACCGCATCGCAACCCTGGTCTCACCGTGGGCGACGTCCGACGCCGCCAACATCGAGCCGCTGCTTGCACCGTGACCTGTGGGCACCGCAGTTCGCATCGCATCGCTTCACTGGGCCAGCCGGACCAGACCGACACTGTCGCTGCAACTGGCTCAAGAGTCGAGACCGCACCGCATTTGGGGCACCGCTCGCACATCTGCGACGCACCGCTCCGACTCGCACCGCTGTCCGACGCCAGCTCCCGCACTCCGGCTAGGTCGCCTGCATCGCAACCTGTCAGCACCGCATCGAGCATCGTCTCACCCTGCATCGCACGCCTTGGACTCACCGACTCCGTCTGCACGACGCTCATCGAGCCGCTGCCTGCACCGCATCGAGGGACACCGCACCTTGCATCGCTCCGTCTTGCACCGCAACCGCGACGAACGCCGACCGGCTCGTACACTCCGTACCAGCCACAACGAGAAAGGTACTGTAACCGAGTCTGTTCATGACTCTGCTGGCCCGTATCGGCGCGGTCGGCTGGAACTGTTAGACTCTGTGGTTTTCAGCATCACGGTAGGCTCGGACGGAGCTACCGACTTCAGTGCGAACTTTGCTTTTGTGCTATTCCTGCAAAGAAGAAGTTAACGTATCAAGCATTCATTTTTAAAGTATAGTATTGTGGATTTTTGTCGTAATTGGTCTTGTCTTGAGTATATAAAATATTGGTTATTTTTCTAAACTGGTGTGGTGTCCGTTTGTAGTGCTTACACTGTATTACTGTTGGTTATGTGCAAATGCTTTACACACTGCCTCTGAATTAAGCCTGACTGCTCGTGCCAAGCTACCACGAGGGTGAGCAGGGGTTACTTCACGAGTGTAACAACCCTTACCCTGACTAGGAAGAAGGGTCCCTACTTGGACAAAGGTGCAAGCCCTTGCCAACTAGAGATCCCATTTCTAACAATATGTATTTGGACCCCCTTAGAGAAGTTGGTATCACTTTGGAGTGAGACAAGGATCTCAAAGCCAGTCTTTACTCCATGGCACATAATAATCTGCCTTATTCTGAAACCAAACACACAAAAGGCATGCAAGGTACATCAGCCACCACCCAAAGGCCTCTCATCCACACACTGGACAGTGTCTGTGCCATTCCTTACCCAATGCACACAGCTGTTATAAGGCCCTTGTTTCACCAGTAATGTTGCTGCCAGTGCTGTTTTTCATTCAAATGCAAATGTGAGGGTCATTTCCCCAGGTGGGTTCCGATACTATAAGTCCCAGAATGCATTCTGGTCAGTGCATTCTATGTGCTACAATGAGGCATTGGCCTTATAATGACTGCATCATTTGCACAGATCAGGTGGAAGGAGACACAAGACACAAACCAAAAGCATGCAAGGTACAGCATCCAACACCAAAAGGCCACTCATCCACACACTGGACAGTGTCTGTGCCATTCCTTACCCAATGCACACAGCTGTTATAAGGCCCTTGTTTCACCAGTAATGGTGCTGCCATTGCTGTTTTTCATTCAAATGCAAGTGTAAGGGTCATTTCCCCAAGTGGGTTCCAAACACTACAAGTCCCAGAATGCACTCTGGGAAGTGCATTCTATGTGCAACAATGAGGCATTGGCCTATTAATGACTGCAACATTTGCACAGATTACGTGAAAGGAGACATGGGACACTTGATGGTACAGCTCTGTTATACCGCACATCATACTATCAGACACATATTGCAGTTAATGCACTTACCAGGTCTCTGGTGCCCATGCTCCTCAAGCTGAGCATAGAGGGTTGGCCAGGCTGCCCTCAGGACCCTCCTATATAGTGGCTAGAGGCAGGCTGGGGCACATGTGACTGGGAGGACTGGCCCAATATTTCCTGGTCCTTCAGCTGGGCCTATTGTTTCAGGTCCTCCCAGCGCTTACAGCATGCCCTGCCCCGTCAATCACATACGACCACTACACTGCAGCGCTCCACGATGGTGGCCCAGATTCTGCCACACGCTGCATTGCTTAGCTAGTTCTCTGGCCACCCATACAGCTGAAGGTACTTATTTAGCACCCCCTCACCTAATTTGTCCAATTCTCTTTCGAAGAAAGGAGGGAGGGGCTTCCTCCTTAAGTCCCTCAGCCATTTTGTGGGCAGTCTGGTTTCACAGAGCAGCAGGATGGCAGAGGATCTTATCTGGTGGTGAGGATGACTCAGAATGAACATAAAATGGCTGCCAGCAACTTCCTGTTCTGCATTTCCTGACTAGCATTTCCTGTGTGTCATTTCCTGTATGAAATTGTTGGGTTCAGGCCTGTTTTTGGATTCTCCGGCGCGGAGTTTCCGCAGTCGAAGCGTATTCTCTGTATACAGAGTAGAGACTCCACATACAGAGTGGAGACTCCAAAAACAGGGCGAAATACAGGGCTATTAGGAAATTGAGATAAGATATATAACATCAGGGCATGAAAATCAGTTCTGGAAGGGAAGAGGAAGAGGTTGTGGCAACACACTACATCACATCCCAGCACAGGTTGCCTCTTTGCATCATGGTACATGCAATCCACAATTTATGCTCCCTTCAAAATTGACTGAAGTGTTTCACCAAAGTAGGAAGCAGTGCTGTGTATATCTAGATACATAGGGCCTGATTCACAAAGGGGCTCATAACTCATGGTGGAGGCTCCTCAGTCGTGGGGGAGACATTGCACTTGGGGGCAATTCCTCCACTTTGAGAATGCGAAGCCCCTTTGAGAATCAGGACCATACATGTGTTTCTGGAATTCGTCCTTCATCAGTAGTTAGCAGCACTCCCAAAACTCTTTCATCAGAGGGAGGTGCAGTCAGCAATGTTATTTTAAATTGGAGCTGTCCACACCTCCAAGCATGAATATCTCCCATCCCACTACACTGTTGCACCCCCCTCCACCAACATGGCTGCCAGACCTGAGGACAAGGCAGCCACACACTCTGTGATGCTGATATTAACATACTACCTGAGTGGGTGTATGATAGGTACCCTTTGCATTATGTGGGGCCAGATGAACTGATGAGTGCTACTGCACTCAACGAGTTATGGGGTCAATTGGCTTCTTGCTGCAGGGTAGTGTGTCTTTGTACCAGCGATGGGTATAGATGTTCCATGAACACAGGGTGTGTGTGTGTTAGTACAACATTAGAAGCTCTGACAGTGGCAGGTACTTTATGTCATACATCACACATTGTACCTGCTCATTTGACATGAGATTGTAAAATATGTTTATAGGGGTACAATACACCTGTGTGTGTGATGCAGTCAGCATTACACACTATCCAAATTACCTAGCCATTTGTATATGGAGCCAGTAAGTGTTAGTTGGTATCATGAGGGAGACAGTTACCATTCACACAACCCCGCCAGGTTAACCAGATCCGATAATTTCTTGCATATCCAGAAAAGATGTTCACAATGGGTTTCAAGAGTTGTAGTTTCTTACATTCCATAGTGAGACAGGAAGATAAATTCCAGTTTCCACAAGTTTTTCTACCAAGCCAGGAGTGGCACTTCACACATATAGCTGCCAAACATGGCAGCTATGAGCATGAACTATGCTGTACATATGACAGACATCTGCCACACTTCCACATTAGTTTCAGCACACACACATACAAGGTGCCTGATTCACAAGGGACATCTGCCCTCGTGGGGGAGGCACCCCAGTTTTGGTGGTTTCTCTACATTAGGGCCAGGATCACTGCAATGAGAACACACACCCTAGCAATTAGAACCTGAGTGCGTAAACTCCCCTTCAACTGCAGCACCTCCGTACCAAGAGCAAAGTCCCTTTGTGAATCAGGCCCCCATTGTCAAAAGGTCCAGGGAGGTCTCACACATGCACAGACATTTCATCCCCTGAGCCAATGGAATCCTTAGAGACATTGTCAACACTATTTGCTGACATGTGCACACGACATATTGCATGGCCAATCTTTTGACTCTTGCCAACAGCTGTTCTTTACAGACATTGAGTGTGGCTTACAAAGTAGTCTCCGCATGAAATTTATGGACAGAGTGTTAAATGTCCAACTATCATCATTGACAACAGACTGCAAACCACATGTAGTCCGTAACACAACAGGTTGCTCAGGTGAAAAAAGTGCCAACCAGCTGGTCATGGACCTGCATAACCTGCCCTCTGTTATAGGCAATGGCCCGGTTGCCAGGATTCAGACCAAACTGCGGGTCCAGAGGTATGTGTAAGCCATGACTTAAAGCTATGTTTTGCAAGACACAACAGGCTACTATGATCTCGCACACAACTTCAGGGGAGTACAGCAGCATCCCCCCTGTACGGTCAAGACATCTGAATTGCTACTTCAGGAGACCAAAAGGATGGCTCGAGTACATATGTGTGCCCTATTGTACCTACCTTGAGATACAGTGGCTGTACGTCGGTATGGTGTGAGAGGAGTTGAGGGGAGAGTGCATACCCAGCATCACCTGAGGTGGGAAATTAGGGAACTTGTTTACATGTCCCTCTTATATCTGTACAGTACATGATATATATTATGGTACATGCAGTGTCTGTTGAGGCCTTGTATGTGGCATGAGGATTTATGTTGTTAAATGGTTGTTTATGTGACATAGCAGTTATACGTGACATTTATACATATCAGACTTGTGATATGCCACAAGTAATAGAGCTTGGCATTTACTTAGTACCCACATGTTGCCAAAATCTCCCACTGCCTTCCTCCGGGCAAGAGGTGACCTGGGGAATACAAAGCTGTCATGGGTGCTGCCTGGGAACACTGCATGCACATCAATGAATCCACCACTTGCATCACAGACACCCTGCACATTGACAGAATGCCATCGGTGTCTGTTGCAGAAGATGTGTACAATGTTATGAGGTGGCTGGAGATCCACATGGGTACAATCAATTGCACCCAGCACATGTGGGAAGCAGGAAATGAGGTAGAAATTACTAGCTACCCTGTGCCTCCTGTCCTGTGTATGTAGCATTTGCATGTGGAGGTGGGCTCTCCTATTGATGCAGCTCAGTACCTGATGCAAGCAGCATGACTACCTTGCCTGAGAGATTCCCACAAGGTCACTGGAGACCCTTAGGAACAACCCCGTAGCTATAAATTGGAGAGCTGCAAGGATCTTGACATAGGCTGGGATGGAGTGGGAGCGACAGGTCACAGAGTCAAGTTCCTGCTTCCACTCACAAAGCATGTCCAATATTTCATCTGCGGGGGGAAACGGTATCTGGTCCTGACATCTTGGCTGGACATCTGAAATAGGCTTATCCTTTGAAAATCTTCTCTACTCTCCTTCTCCTCCTCCTCAAATCTTCCTTTCGCATGGTCAGGGGCAGAGCAACAAACACATTCAGTGACATGTTGAAAGGTCTGAAAGGGGTTGTTTGTGGCAGCTCTGCTTTTATGTTTACTGCAGACCTGAGATTGGCTGTTGGGCTGAGGAGTTTCAGCTGGGGCAGGGGGTGAGAGTAAGCTTTTACACAAGTGTTTAGGACTGAAGGCAAAGTTCATGCGGCCCGAGTGCTTAGATTCCGCCCATAGTGCGGAGATTCCGCCCCGAGTGCGGACGTAAAGATACTACTCATAAATGCCCTTTGTGAATACTGAAAATCATAAAGATCAGCTTTAGTCTCAGATTACCTTTGTGAATCGCGCCTCTAGTTTGTAAATAGCAACAAAAAAAATGTAAATTTACACCAAAAGTGTAAGTTATCTTTGTGAATAAGGTCCAAAATGTTGAAAATGCACAACTTAAAGTGACAAACTAGTGCGTGGAAATTGTTATTGACATTTTAAAAAGTAACATTTTGGTGTGGTTACAACGTATTATTAATGGAGTTGAGGTACACTGCCACCCAGGCCTAAGGAAAGGCCTGTGGCTGTGCCAAAAACCGAAATTTACTTCTAGAATTATTCAGTCTCATGTCTCAACCCCAGTCTCTTCAATTTTGCACCAGATCTAATCACTCATTGCACGTAAGTAACCATTTAATTTTCATGTCTTGTTATATAACACACTTTTTAAAATGAAAACATAATAAAAGTGATGTCATTCATCCGCTAAAATATAACTCACCCACATTTATAATGTAATGTGGGCTACTAATTCAATAAAACACAGAAAGAAAACCTATACAACAAACACGCAGAGAATTGCGCCTAACCACATTAAAGCAAAAATCCCACATACTTGTTAAAGGCTGAAATTTGCAATGAACACAGTATGTGATTATGTGGGAAGGAAGAATGCCACCAGCCTGTGAAAGAGTATCTCATTTCTATTGCTGGGGATTTTTCCAGCAGTGGATTTCCAATGTCTGACGGACCCACACAGATAGATTGTTTCCATCAGGATTTAGGTGTGAAATTCAAGGTGACAGCTTTGGCACACCTAATTAATTATACAACCAAGAAAAAAAGAGTTACAGTGTTCGGAAATTAGTTTTTCAGTGGCCAATGCAAGTGACTTTTAGTTCATCACTTCGGAGTTTTGCCTGTGATTTTCCTTTCCATTGTCCACAGTCATCTATATATTGCATTACACAACCACTTCCTACCAACCTGCACTGTTCTTTATAACAGTTTTAGTACCGCAAAGCATACACATCACTTAGGAATAATACATCAGATGGTGTTAGAGGTTGGTCACTGCCACTCTCGTCTAGTATTGCTTCTCTCCATTAATGGCCCATGTAGTGCTTTTACTATCTTGCTTCCTTTTAAGGTCATCTAGATCAAGTATTAACTGCAGGCACAAAACACACCAGAGCAAATTTTATTTGCGGTGACTCTTGTGTTTGATGTTGTACCCTAATGTTTGTGTTTTTTGTGGGCTGAATCAGCTTATAAGTGCTTAGTAAAAGTAGGAAAAGTACAGCGGTGAGAACTTGAGACTTTAGTTTTGCAGGTTTTGTGGTGTTTATTTTCCTTTACTTGGAGGGGTCATTCTTACTGGTTTGCACTAGATTGGTATGGCTTTATCATTGTGCAGTGATTTTGGAAATGTTTAATCTTTTCAGCTATTACTGCAGTCTGGTTAATTCCAAATTGGTGAGACCCTACATTTTTCCTCAATCAGCGGCTGTGCTTTCCTCCACCCCTTTTGTATTCTTTCACCATCTTTGGATTCCCTTCCTCTCTGAAGCTTTGATGTTCTATAGTGCCATCAGATATGTCTCAACTTTGAGTCGATTGAGTGCCCTTCAGGTACTTGTCTCTTCCTAGTTGCAATCCCAGTTATCATATCCATATTCAATTAAGGATGTGTCTTCTGTCTGGCTGCTTGTGTCATTTCCTTAGTTTATCCATCTATCTAGATTTATATATAAAGTATTTGACATTTGTACTGCAGTAACACTTCATGGTGGAACAAAGTGTATATCAAGGCAAGACTATTCAGTTTGTATTAGATATATAGATAGATAGATAGATAGATAGACAGACAGACAGACAGACAGATAGACAGATAGACAGATAGACAGATAGACAGATAGACAGATAGACAGATAGATAGATAGATAGATAGATAGATAGATAGATAGATAGATAGATAGATAGATAGATAGATGTCTTTCATTGGCAGATTCATAATGATAAATTGAAGTTTTAATGCCTTGTCTGACCAAGTTGCTTTGCTTTTGAACATTTTGCTTTTGAACATCCCATTACAACAAAAAGTAAGTAACACAGCTTCTTCATCTATGCATTCTGAATCTGCAACAGCATCCTCGTATCCATCCGGGTGTATCTCCTCAAAGAAGTTTGCATTCATTTTAACTCTGGCAATTATGGCCTAATAGTATATTTTTCTTTGGAGACATGCCATTCCCAGTATTGATCTGCACATATCTATCTGCCATACATGAGAACAAGAAATATAACTGATCCAAATAAAAATCAAATGTTTTCTTGATTTGTAAGAATTATATACACAGTTATACAGATAAAATTCTTACACATATTATAAATAAGATTAAAATATTCAATGTGCCAGCATTTCATTTTCAAACCATTCTTATACAGAGTATCTAAAGCAGTGGAGTCAATTTAACTAGATACGGCAATAAAAAAGTGTCTCATTTATTGAATAATTCTACAGGGGATGTGACATGTACTTCTTATTGTGACCGCCATTGATTCCAATATATGAGCATTTCAGTTACAAATAGGATACTAGGAGATGGGTTTATGCATTTTTTCCTCCCACAGCTTAACATCAGTTTGAATCACTTTAAATAAACACTAAGTATACCGACATTGAAATTGTTAAATACAGGGATTTTGTAACAAGATGTTTTCTGCGGATTTCCTACTTGGCTTTTAAGGAAAAATGCTTCTTCAAACTTGTGTTTAGGGCCTGATTTAGATCTTGACGGACGGGGTACTCCATCACAACAGTAACGGTTATCCCATCCGCCAAAATTTAAATCCCATGGGATATAATGGGATTTATATTTCGGCAGACGGGATATCAGTCACTGTTATGAAGGAGGAACCCATTCACCGGGACCTAAATCTGGCCCTTAATCTTTTTTTAGGATCAAATCTTTTTATTTTAATTTTCAGCACAATCTCAATTGTACACAGCATGCTGTCTACAACCCAAGCCGGGCCGGCCGCGTACAGATGCCAGGTTTAAGACAAGTAGAGTGAACACAGCAAGCAGCCGACAACCCAATGGGCTGGCTACCATTAATTACAGTGCTATTATCAAACGCAGGTGTAGCGGTGCAGCCCAAGAACTGCTTTGACCATAAGGAACAGTAAGTACGAACAGTATCAAAGAATGAAAAACAAGGAAAAACACTCCATTACCCACCCACCACCCCCTGTCCTACCGCACAACGTTTAGCTGGGGGAGACCTATGTGTTCTGTTCGTGTATTCCTCCATAGTCCCTGAGTTAGACAGCCGCCTCCCCGCTTCCTGTCCCAGTGTGGAGGTGTCTTTGAGGAGTCTTAAGATACGCAAATATGTCGGGCACGTTAGCTCCCTAAATTCAGTGTAAAGGATTGAGATAAGAGGAGCCCAAGACTTGGCATAGGAGGAGTTATCAGGTGCTACAGCCATGTACAGTCGTTCCATGCCGAGCAAGAGCCAAAGTTGGTGTAACCACTGTCTATGGTCAGGGGTTCTATCCGTGCCCCAGAAAGACAAGGTCACCCAAAGCGCTGCAATCAATGCCAGGGCCATTTATCTGCCACTGATGGACGGAGAGGAAATGACCGCAGCGGGTTAGCTGGTCTGCCGATTACGTGGTTTGGACGCACGGACTGCAGCTGGCCAGGGAAGGCGAAGTGGCTGAAATTGACTGCAATTGGGACCGCCGTTCTTCATCGCCTGTCTCGTTCTGAGGAGGAGTTCACAGAGCAGCCGGCGGGAGTCGGGAGCCGGGAGCAGGGAGCTTGAGCTTGAGCTGGAAACTGGGAGGATTTTGGCAAAGATACCGTCTGGTGTATTGAGCCTAAACTCGTGGGAATCGAGCATTTACAGGCGGAGATCCAACCGAGCGAGCGAGTTTTCGAGGTCGGAGGTCTACGGAGTGGAGGAGGAGGGGCGCATGACTGTAGCGGCTGGTGAGACGGAGCTGTGAGAGCACTGGAGGTGCGTCCTGCTCACATCCAGCATACTCGATACCGGCGTTTGAGCGGGCCGAGTGATCGGAATTGGCCTGGCCCGGAGCGGGAGGTGTACAGACCCTGCTGTGGGGTGATTAGGCACTAGAGGCGGGGCGCAATTGGCTGAGGCGCCGATGAGCGGAGACCAGCGGGGTGGATTGACTCACCTGACGGAGTTCGCGCACAACATCGAAGCAGAGGCAGTGGGACAACGGTGGCGCCGGTCCGCTCTATTAGCCCAACGGGGCACTGAGTAAAGGCACCACTGAACTGAGGTCACGCACCAAAGCCCTCAAGTAAGGATTGCGGATGGGGAGAGTGGCGATCGGAGGCCTCCTGTCAACTAATTTCCCCAACTGTGGCTGCTGGCTGTAGCGATTCCCCCGATAGGCCAGGGTGCATTGTGTGGGACTGTGGAGGCTGCGGGCACTGGGCTGATGTAGTTTGCCCCGGGGAGAAATAGCAGAGTGAGTGCCCGTTAGGGGCCGGAAGAGGCTGGGCAGGGTCACCCCCTTGGCTGCTGCATTGCAAACTGTATTGCAACTTTGAAGTTGCCAGTGGGTAAGATTTATGTCAATTCTAATTTGCCCAGTTTCATTGCCACAGTATTTATTGATCTCCCTTGAGACTTCATTGACATTTGTAAACCCCCGTATTCTGAATTAGGGATTAGGAACTGTGGAGTCTAAAGGAGTCCTAAGGAATTGTGGACTGTATTACTACCTACATTAAATAGATATTGGGCGGGTCACATCAAGGTGGGGGTGATCCAGGGCGGCTAGTATCACGTCTTAGTTCTGTGACCCCTTACGTAGCAGGATATAGCCCAAGGTGATGAAACAAGTGTATCTGGGACTGTGAATTAATTGTTTGGAAAGATTGTAATAACAGTCGCTCCGAAGCTATATCTTTGTAGTATTGCTTAGCTTTCCACGTTTATTTTTATTTATTTTCTACGTACTGTTGACCTATAGTTGTTTATATAGACAATGAGTACGAACAAACGTAAAGGTGCAGCAGGCACCTTAGATGCCTTTTTAACCAGAGCAGAATCTCTGCTGACACATGAGATCCAAATGACAGAAAGGCGATTGTCACTCGATCCAACACAATTCCCGACGTATAAAGACGCAAATATGCCATTAACATCTAGAATAATAGTCCAAAGTGGACCCGAAACATCCGTCCTGTCAAACTCGATTATTACATCCCCAAATCTAGCACTAGATGATAACAGCCCAAGTATAGGAACTAGGTCCCGAGCACTACAACAAATAGAAAAAGCCAAAGGGAAAGCCCCTAGAACAAGGCAGAAGCAGGCTAGGGGGGGATTAGAATCCAAGAAAAAAAGGGGTTCAAGGTCCAACGCTCAGACAAACCATCGAGTAGAGGAACAAACTGTAGTATTGACAAAAACTTCTAATACACAGACGGTAGCAGATGTTGCTCCTAGCCCTGAGATAGTAAAAGAAAGCCCTGAGGCTCTTGAGCGTGTAATTAGTGTGATACTGGAAACAGCTTTTAGATCTATGTTGACACAGATAAATGGCCTAATAGACAAAAAATTTGAGTCATTAAACCAAAAGATTGAACAGTTGAACACTACAGTAGGTAATTTGAATGATAAAATAGATAGCAATAATCTTGGTACTATAGAAAGGGAGGGCGATTCAAAGTATTTAGAGGAATCTCGGCCCCCGAGTTTTGTTGGTAGGACAAAGGATACTTCAGTGGCTAAACCAATGATCCAAAGAGACAGCAGAGAAAGAGGCATACGGGAAAAAGCGCAGAATAGGGATGATATAATGATGGGAATACACGCTTTGGATGATAGACATAAAACCCCAAATCTACCTGAAAAAGATTAGGTCCTGACATAGTAAAAAGTTCACAAGATACAATTTTGAATCCCAGTTCCGATATTTTAGGCTTACCTCCTGCCTCATGTCCTTATGTATTAATTTTAGCAGGGGTCCCAGCACTAAAAAATGGACAGAGTGAATCCTGGACGACTCTGCGAAATAAGACAGTTGATTGGCTGACAAAATATAAAAACTTTAAACCACGATATACCAACGAAATCTTGATGGTTCGCAGAGTAGGGTGGGTTGGGGAGTCCTCTAAGAACTTAGACGGCGATTGAATTATAGTTAATTTTCGTCGCCCGCAGATGGTTCGATCTCTATTAAATATCAGAGAGGAAACCTTCACCCAAAACACTTGTATTTGTGCTCTCCCATTGGGGTATTTTTACAAACCACATCCCGGCCCATCAAACGATGACTATGCTCCAATATTATTTCCGAATAGGTTCCAGGCACTATCCGCTTTGGATGGTGTGGACTGACAATCAACTTCTACAGTTGGTGAAATACTCCTTACGGTAAATAATGAGACAAATAGCAGTATGGAACAAATGCGCCACCGAAACATACATCATCTAGAGGAGACCCAGGGGGAGATAGCCTCACATAGGGCATGTAAGGCACATACAACTATTGGGACGGAGGAGCAGCAATGGTCATTATTCATGCCCATAAATGCTTCTTCTGTAACAGTGAACAGTTCTCACATGCCAAATATAATAAACTCAGGAGTAAACATTCAGAAAGCTATACGACTTACATCTTGGAATATAGCAGGACTAAATAGGAACCTTAGAGACACGGAATGGGTGGAATATACAGAGCAAAGTGATATTCTTCTCTTACAAGAGACTTGGGCTCTAGAAACTCCCCATAGGGTAGGGTTTAAGCCTTTTAGTGTAAACGCTATTCCATCATTGAGAGGTAGGCCTTCAGGGGGACTCGTCATATGGATTAGAATAACCCTCAAAATAGAATCAACTGCACTGTGTATACCATCCGAGGATTTGGTTGGTGTAAAAATTAAAACACAGGACAAGAAACTAATATATTTAATCAATATCTATAATAGGCCAAGCCCAACAACGAAGGAATCCTCAACAATAAATCAACTTGATTCATTATTGAATCTAATAGAGGCTGATGCAATGGTAATCATTGGGGGCGATTTTAATTGTAAGTTTGAACCGGTGGTGGGGTTCGACAATCTCTTTGAAGACGAAGATACAATGAATAACATTCCTGCTCTAGAAAGTAGTCCGACAGTGTCCTGTACTACAGCAGTCGCACAGATTACGAAACTAACAACAGGGCAAGGGCTTAGAGCTTGTAATGGCCGGTTACCATCGGATAAACCAAACACTCCAACCTTCTGTAGAGGCAGTTATAGGAGTAGTATCGATTATATATTGATATCCGTCGAGTTTTGGCCTAATGTATCAGATCTGAAAATAGATGATAGAACCGATAGCGATCATCGTCCCCTGCACTTGTCATTGTTACCTGATCTCTTCCTTGGTAAAATTTTGGATAACGAAGAGACTAGTATTTTTATTGATGCTAATATAGTTAGTAACAACCGCCGTGCTATAAAATGGCCGTACATATTAGGAAATGCTGAATCCATGACACAGATTTGTAACATATTTGCCGACACTGTCCAACTTCACCTAGATTCACCAGGAGTGGAATTCTCAATAATGGATGCACATCAAGCTTTGCAGGATGCACTGGCACCAGTATTGAGTAGATTACCAGGGGAACACAGTGGAATAGGTGTAAAAATTGGAGCGAACCCATGGTATAATAGGGAGTGTCGTGAGGTAAAGGCTGACCTTATACTGTCAATAAAAGAGAACAATGTAACAGTTATAAGGGAGAAAAGAATTAAATATAAGAAAACCCTTGCACATGCAAAAAAACTGTGGGATGATAATACTTGGACAGATCTAATTGAAGCGGCCAAACTTAAAGATCAAGTAGGCTTCTGGCGCTTAATAGCAAAAGGCAGAAAGACAGGTGGGGATGATAAGGACCTTTTCCTTGACGCAAAAACTTGGGCGGACCACTTTTCTAAACTTTATGCAGATGCCCAAGTGTCAGAGACACCTTGTACCGCACTAGTGGCGTCTAACTCTACTATTAATAATCTCCATTTTAGCCTGGAGGAAACATTACTGGCAATAAACTCAGTTAAACCAGGGAAAGCCCTTGGCCCCGATAAAATACCGGGAGATTTATTAAAGCACGACAGTAGTGTTTGGGGCCCTTATATTAACCATTTATGTAATGCAATTGCTGCAGGCTCACCAATACCTGAAACATGGAAAGGGGCGGAAATTGTTACAATTTTTAAAAAGGTAATCGTGATGATCCTGCAAATTACCGACCAATTAGTTTAATTGATATTTTACAAAAATCTACTCTAGGCATATTTTAATGAGATTAAACGATTGGCTAGATGGGAATAATGTGATCTCAAAATTTCAGGCGGGTTTAGAATAAAAACTAGCACAATCGATCAGGTTTTTAGATTTTTATGTTTATGCTGGAAATATATAAAAATAAAAAGGGCCATTTGTATATTGCTTTTGTAGACCTAAAGGCCGCTTTTGACGTTGTACCCCGGAATTTACTTTGGGAATCATTGAAACATCAAGGCGTCCCTGTTGAATTACTTACGCAAATAATAAGATTGCACGAAAACAATTTTGCAAAAGTAAGATGGGGCCCGAGGGGTGAATTAACTGAGGCAATTCCGGTAAGAAGGGGTGTACGTCAGGGGTGTGTACTGGCACCCACCCTATTCTCAATCTATGTTAATGATATTTCGAGTTATTTATTGGGGTGTATACATGACTCGCCCAAGCTGGGTGGGGATTTGATGCCAGCTCTCTTATTTGCTGACGACACCATATTGATATCGCAAACCCCTAAAGGTCTACAATCTTTATTGAACTCTTTTTACATTTACTGCAAAAAAAGGGCCTTGAAATAAATTCCGGCAAAACAAAGTACATGGCAATAAATCCACACAAGTCTTTTAAAAGGAATTTAGCAGTTAGTGGCCAAAAATTAGAGTATGGACATTATTTTAACTATTTAGGTATAACCTTGGATACAAAGTTGTCCTGGAAGCAACAGTTAGAAAAAGTAAGATTATCCAACTCCAAAACTCGTTGCCAATAATAAAGATGCATGGGAGTAGTATATCGAAGGCGTTGACTCCTGCTCTGGAGGTTTTCAAACATAAAGTACAATCAGCTTGTTTGTATGGCGCAGAAATTTGGGGACCCCATTGCAAAAGTAGTTTTGAACTGGGAGAAAATAAATTTATTAGAAGGGTACTGGGTTTGCCAGTGAGAACACCCCTAATTCCAATCTTTATGGACTTAAACGTCAAACGAACAGATCACCATGCAATATTAAGACCCCTATTATTCTGGGTACGCCTTTGGTCAACTCCTGAATTGACCAGTTATAAGGAGGGTCTACAGGAGATTTTAGAAATTGACAAGAGTAGGGGTACCCCGTGGATAAAACATGTTTTCTATTGGTTCGAGAAATTGGGCCTGAAGCATTTTTGGGAAGCTCCGATGCAGTTGACTATGTTTAGTAAAAAATTGTTAAAATTCACTTTTTGGACCCATATTCAAAATAATGTGTTACATTGTACAAGCAATGGTACATTAACAACCAAGTTCCTTCTCTTCAAGGAAATAGCTAGTTTTGAACCTTTTTTGGATGAGATACATCCACCACTAGCTAAAGCCTTGTATATGAAGTTTAGGTATGGCGTGTTATACATAAATGCTAACACATTAAATTGGGCAGCAAATCGTGATAGAAATAGTAATCAATCTTGTGAACTATGTCAAAATGCACCAAAGGAGAATGATCTACATGTATTATTCTTCTGCCCAGCATACGGCAAACCGAGGAATAAATGGATTAAACCCATTTGCCGTAATCTGAACATTAGAGTTTGTATAGAGGCAGGAAGAATATTGAAAATAGATACATCTCAAAAAATTGTTTTTAGTGTCAGCAGGTTTTTATTTAATGTGAGTCTTATAAGAGCTAAAGTTGGATTAAGACTGTAATTATGCACATGCACTTTATGGCCCAAACGCTAAAAATGAAATTATGAATTTACTTTTGCATAGAAAAATATTTGAGTTGGTATGCCATGTGGAAATAACATTGACATTTTATATAATCATGCACATATTTAGACTAGGACAACAAGTAATGATTTATGTACATAATGAATTAATTCTTAGAAAAAATGTTATGTCTAGGTTTTAACATATTTAAATATTTTAATAGTATTTTTTGGTATGGAAAATGCATTACTGATTTAGATTTTTAGCCCCTACCATGCAGATGCGCTACCATTTATATTCGGAACTGCCACCTGTTTTCTATAATTGAATGTGTATATTGTTGATGTGTCTTTTATGGTTTTATTTTGAACCGAAATAAAGAATAAAGAAGGAAAGAAAGAAATGTCTTTGTGTTCAGGAGTCCTAGAATTGTATAGACTGGGAAGCAAGGAATAGTGGTATTGAAGGCAGTGTCAATACCGTCTAGAATTTGGCCCCAGTTCATGTTCAGCTTTGGGCAGTGCCAGAGCAGGTGAAGCAAGGTCCCTGGGTTTCCGCACCCTCGCCAGCAGTCCCTGGTGAATTGTCCATTCCATTTCTGAATGTGGGCTGGTGTGTAGTACTAGTAGGTTATATGCTGTTTTGTTGTGCCCCATAGTGTGTGCTGTGTGGTGAGTTCTATAGAAGATTTCCCTCCATTCTTTATCTGACAGGGTTCTACCCAGCTCCACCTACCAGCGAGACTGTCCTGGGGACTTGTGATGGGCTTCCGATTTAGACAAATGGAGATATATCTTCGAGAGTAGTCTCTTGTCATTGGCCTTGAGGAGCAGCCATTTTTCAAAGTGGGTCATCGGTTGTGATGCTCCTGTATGGACCTCAGACTGGAGCAGCCAGTGACATAATTGTGTGTATGGGAACCGGCCTGTCTCTGATAGAGAGTAGTCATCCTTAAGTTGATCAAATGGAATAAGACCGTCCTGGTCATAAAGACATCCAATGAGCTTGCAGCCACCGTCGGTCCAGCGTTTGAAGGTACTCTGCGTCAGGCCTGGGGGGCAGGCGGCATTAGCGAAAAGGGACATCAGGGGCGATAGGAAGGAGGTCAGGACCGATTTGGTGGCCACCTTATCCCAGACTTTGAAAGTTGGACTTGTCACTTGAGAGGAATACAGCCCCCAAGCCCAATGTTGTCGGGGGAACCATGCTGCCCTCATATGTGGGAGCCTGCTACTGTTTGGTCCATGAAGACCCAATGTTTCTCAGTGAGTGGATGGTTCCACTCAACCAGTAACTGCAGTTGGGCTCCCTGGTAGTACCGCAGCAGCATGGGCACTGCAAGCCCCCCGTCTGGCTTGGGTTAATATAGGAGTTGCCGCTGTAGCCTTGGTTTTTTACCTCCCCAAATGAAGGAGTCAATGTCTCTTTGAAGGGTTCGGATTGTGTTAGGCGGGGGGGATAGAGGAAGCGTCTGGAAGAGATAGAGACTGCGAGGCAAGATGATAATTTTCACAGCCGCAATACGGCCCAACCACGAAAGTGGCGCTCGTTGCCAATGTGCCAGGTCCTTGCGGGTTTGGGTAAGGAGCATTGTATAGATCGCTGTGGTGACTTTGGAAAGGTTGCGACCTAAAGTGAGGACCAGATAGAGAAGGCCCTCATGGACCCATTGAAATTCGAATTGTGACTGCAGTGCATGCTCGATGTTGGGGCATATGATGAGATTTAGAATTAGAGATATCTGCATGTTCGGAAACCCGAGATTGCCCCGAAGTCCTGCAACTCTTCGACGACCATAGGGAGGGAGGACAGAGGTTGTGTGATCACGTGGATGATATCATCCGCGTATCAGCTGATCAGGTTCTGCTCTGCGCCAAAGGGGATGCCCACGGGTCTGGGGTTGTCCCTCAGTCTCTGTTCTAGGGGCTCCATATAGAGCGCAAATAGAAGTGGAGAGAGAGGGCAACCCTGTTGCGTGCCCTGCTGAATTGAAAATCCATTAGCCCGGGCACCATTCACCCTCACCATCGCATGGGAGGTGGAGTAAATGCTCTGAATCCATCGACCGAAGCATTCACCTATACCAAACGGTCGGAGGGTTTCGAAGAGATAGGGCCAGTGAGTGCGGTCGAGAGCTTTTTCTGCATCAATATCTAACAGGAGAGCTTCCTTGCACGACCGGTGTACTTTATCTATTAAGTGGCAGATGCATTTAGTATTGTCACTGTACTGACGGGAGGGAATAAACCCAGCTTGATCCGGGTCGACAAGGCCCAGCATAAGGGGGTTGAGGCCCTGAGCTAGCACACTTGCAAAGAGCTTCACGTCCACATTTAGTAGTGAGATGGGCCAGTAGGAGCCACATTGCTTAGGGTCTTTTCCCTTTTTAGGTATAACAGATATGGAAGCCTCTAGCATGGAATCTGTTAAGGAGCCTGTGTCAGCGAAAGATTAAAGAGGCGTGTGAGTAGTGGGCAAGCTCATGGCAAAAAGTCTTGTAAAAGGCAGCACCAAACCCATCAGGGCTAGGGGATTTCAGGAGTTTCAGCCGAGCGATCGCTTAAATTACGTCTTCCACGCGGATGGGTCTATCTAGGGCTTCAGCATTGGCTGCGGGGAGGGTAGGGGGTGACTGCAGCATCCTGGAGATATGAGTGATAGTCAGGCCATTCTCCGCGGTGTAGACTTTTGCATAATATGCTTGGAAGGCAGCAGCGATAATTTCGGCATCATATACTGTCGTCCCAGAGAGCGCCGTGATAGCTTTTACCGACTGTGCATTGTGAAAGCATGCAGCCCCCCCTTGTTGCCTCCCAGGTAAAACTTATGCTTGAGGTGAAGCATGGCATATTCGGCCCTGTCTAAATCAAGGCGGTTCAACTGGAGGCGCTCTTTCTCAAGTTCCCTCCATACCCGGGGTGCACCGGTATGTTTATGGATGGTTTCTAGTTCAAGGACCTGTTGCTCTAGGGCCTTCCACTTGTCCCTTCACGTTTTGTTCTCGTTTGCGGAACACGCGATGAGCTCTCCTCATACTACCAGCTTCAGGGCCTCCCTGACCGAAGCAAGCGCAGCGGACCCCGAATTGTTGAGTGTCGGGTATTCCCAGATGGTTTTCTTGAGTGCTAGGACTGTAGGATCGGATTGCAGCATAGCCATGCGAAGGCACCAGGTCGGAGGCTGTGATGAGGAGGGTGGGGCAATGAGGGTGAGAGTGATGAGTCTGTGGTCAGAAAGTGTGTGAGGTTCAATTGCGGAGGCTTTTACCCGCTCCCAAACTGCTGGGGAGGCTAAGAAGTGATGAAGTCTCGCATAAGTCTTGTGAGTCGCAGAGTAGAAAGTGTAGTCCCTGTCACTGGGGTGGTGTGAGTGCCAGACCTTGCGCAGGCCGCAGTTGGCGAGCCATTTAAGGCCATCAGAAGAGACAGCCCCTCTCTGGCCAGATCTATGCCCGGAACGATCGAGCTCAGCATCCATAACTATGTTGAAGTCACCACCCACGATTATCGCTGCGTCAGGGGACTGGAGCACCTTGGCAAGGGAGTCGAGCAACAAGGGCTCCTGGCATTTGTTCAGGGCATATATCGAGACAGTGTGAGATGAAGGTAACCTATCTGCAATCTAAGCACCAGGAGACATCTTTTAATGTCCGCAATCTGACCTAGGACCGCACCCGGAAAGCGATTGGAGAAGAGAATTGCTACCCCCTCTTTTTTCCCCACCTCCAATGACCAATATTGCTGTGGGAAGCATTTGGAATGCATCCTGTGTACATCTCTGGGTAGGAGATGTGTTTCTTGGATCAAGCAGATGTCGCCTTGGGAGTTGTCAAGCAAGGAGAGGACGGCCTACCTTTTCGTGGGGTTGTTGAGGCCTTGAACGTTTAGGCTTACTGTCTTTATGGCCATGAGAATTGTAAGAAGTGGGCCAGCTAGAGGTCATGATATGTTGTTGACTAGGGCGCAGGGGGACCCGGAGTTGCTGTTCCATTGCGTTAAGGTGGACATGGTCCACTGAGTGTGTCCCATGTGTGAAGAAGAGCGTGTCGGTAGGAGAGTCCCTTAAATTACCCCAGATCCCAACAAAGAAAGAAAAACAACATGCATTTAGACATTGTGAAGTAAAGTATAGTCCATAGAAATGGAGAGCATGAAGGTAGGGATGGCAGCCTCGATCATGATTATCAGATATTGGGCAAGGGTTGTCCAACGCCTCTGCCCTGTAGTCCATCCACCAAGCCATACAGCCTCCATGGTGGCACACGAGGATGTGCCAGTACTGTCCATGATTTCTCCTGAGAGAGAATGGAGGACTGCCAATCTCTCCTTGGCGATGGTATCTGGATCCGGGCGATGGGTTTCAGTGGAGGATCTGTGGCGCGCTCTGCATTTGTTCCTGCTGCGTTTCCGTTCACAGACAGAGGATGAGGATGTGTCCTGCTCCGTGGTGTCTGGATTCAGGACTTTGCATACCTCGGTGAGGGATTGAATCTGGTGCAATTTACCCTCCGTTTCTGAAACGTAATTGCTGCAATGTCTTGGAAGAGTTGCGGAGAGTGGCCTTGGAACAGAAGTTTCTGGGAGTCCCATGTCTTCTGGAGAATTGCTTCCTTGGTCCTAAAGTCATGTACGCAGACTAGGATATCAGCAGGGGGTTTTGCAGGGTCACGAGGGGGGCCCACACGGTGGCATCTGTCGAGCTTGACTTCGCTGTCTGCCTCAGCACCGAGGACCGTGCGAAACCGGGCCTGCATGTATTCCTCCAGATCCGAGCCCTCCGCTGCAGTTGGCACACTCCTGATGCAAATATTATTCCTTCTAGATCTGTTTTTGAGATCTTCAGAATGGGCTTGTAGCTCGATCTGCTGTTCCTGGAGGCGTATTATCTCTTGTTGTAGATTCTCTGGTTCTTCCTCCCGAGCAGAGTTACCCTCCTCCAGGGCTGCCAACCTCTCCCCGACTCCATCAATGTCTGAGCAGACTTCCCTTAATTTGAGGGTGAGATCTTTCTTTACGGCCTGGAGGTCCTCGCGGAGAGAGGCGAAGCGGGACTCCAGTAACCTGCGGGTTACTGGACTCTCAGGGTTGTCGGTGCTCTCAGTTGGTTTTGGCCCCCTGATCCTATTTTCTCGCCTCGTGCCTCACCAGAGGTCTTACGAAGCATGTCCCGGACATTGCGCTCCTTTTTAGCCTTGTCTGAGGCCATGTTGGCTTGGCTGTGTCCCCCCAGGCCCAGTGTCTGTAGGCAATAGGTCTAGGCAGTGGGCGCAGGCTCACTGGCAGGGCCCACCAGCGGGTGCCTCCGAGGCCAGAAGTCATTGCTAGAGGGGGTGGCCGGGCATTCCCCTTGAATGCAGGCCAGTCCAGGGAGTTAAAGTCAGGGGGGGGGGTCATGGTTATGTAATGCTAAAGACCTGTGGCCCTTGGGGTCTCCCCAGAATGCTTAGCCCCAGTCTCTGCAGGATCACGGCTAGGATCCAAAGAGGAGGGGTGCCAGCGACTCTGGGGACAGTCAAAGAGTGAAGCGCAGGCCGCTGGACAGGGGCCCTCCACTGTGCACTACCGCCTGCTGATTACGTTCCAGCACTAGCTGCCAAAAGAAGAAAAAAGGAGGGGGGGGGAACCGCCCCTCCTGTACCTGTGGAGGATGTCCAGTTGCCCAGTAGATCCCTCGGTCTGCTAGAAATCACCCCAACGCCCGGTGTCCGTGTTGGTCTGTAGGAGCTCCAGTCAATAGGTGAGCAAGGCCTGAGGAACAAGACACAGAGGCTCACCGCCACCCACCATTGCTCAGTGTTTTCCATGCCTGGCCCTCACCTCGGTGCTGCAGGTCACCAATTGTGGCAGCGCGGGCTGGCACAGGGCGTGCGTGCACCTTGCCGCCACATCTGTAGGCCACAGGCAGAGGAAGGCCAGATGCAGCTGTCTCCTTGATTAACTCGGGCATTGCCGCCGGCCCGGGACACCAGCGGGAGGATCTGACACTGTGTATCGTCCTGTGGGGACTGCAGGCATGTTGACTATGTAGAGGGCAGGTGGGTAGACACCATTGAGCCAGTCGCGATCCCGGGGAAGCGTGGGCCGCGTCCATTGTAGCCTCGGTACGGGGAGCCCCGTGCCCGGGACCTCCTATGTCGCTCTTGAAGGGAAGCCGGGGGCTGAGACTTTCCTTCCTCGATGAGTGTTCCCGGAGGTCATCCCGGGCTTAATTTAGAGTAGTGGAGGCCTGTGGATGGGGCTTCTAGCGTTGCTCTATATCGAGCGAGGAAGGAGCGGTAGAGAAGTGCGACCGCTCACGTCGCCATCTTGGCCACGCCCCCTTAATCTTTTTTTTAAAGATATTTTACTGGATTTTCCAATCAAGCAACATTCAAATCTGAACATTAAAATAGCATTAAAAAAATAGAGAATCACATGCAGGAGACATCATTAGCACAGCAACGTTTTGCAAATACTTCCAATCCCAATTAAGATACTGTGAGTCTATTACTAAATCTGCAAGTTGTAGCCCACAATATTAGTCACCTCAGATCAACTTCCTTTATTTTCAGTGTCAAGCCTGTAGTCTCTAGCAGATCCCATCAGCTCGTATTGTAAAATCATTCGATCTAACATAGAATTCTGAACATGGAGGTAACCAGCAAAGAGACCCTCCCAGTATCCTTGCGCACTGTTTTTTCCATTCTAATTGAGCAATTTTCTACTCACATCTTTTGCGTTACTGGGCGCATCTTCACACGGCACCATGTATGTCAATTTTGTGTTCATCGTGCTCTAGTGTCTGGGGGATCTATCAGTTTTTGCAGCATGGATGCCCAGTCCGCTAAGTCCTCTATTAATTTGTCATTGCACCTTGATATTTTCTTCTTCAGCTGTAGCCCGGTAGCCCACATCCCTAATGCGGCTACTAAACTGCAGTGTCTGCGGTTGTAACCAATGTATTGCTAAACATATCTTGGCTAGTACTGTATCATCTCTACAAATGGATGCGTCTTTTTACCCTTCCATCTGATAGGGCCAACTCCCACTAGGCAACTTTTAGAGATCAGGGCCGGCAGGCCCCCTGTAATTGGCTCTAAATATGCTGCTATGACTTCAGGACAGAATGGTTGAGCTTGCGAGAAATTTCATATCATGTGTTAAAAACCTACGTTGGATACCTTGCATTTCAGGCAGTTCTGTGTTGTTTCTTGGTAAGTTTTATTCTTCCTCCTCAGTGTCAAATAAGTCCTATGCTAGTAGTTAAATTGGACCAATTTAAATCTGGGATTTATCGATACATCTTTAACCTGCGCTAGGCTTTATGCGATTCCTTATCTATTATGGGCTCTAGGTAATCCACATTCCATTTACTTTTAGCCGACCAAACCTTTCCTCCATTATCTTGTTGCGGTGCCCTGCTCATATTGGCTATGAGTCTCCGTCCCTGTGTTTTGCTTAATATGGACACTATTATCTGAGTAGCCTCACAGGCCTCAGGGAAGTTTTTCCACATTGGAAAATCACCTCTATTTTGCACTAGCGTAAATTGATCAAATGTGTTACTCTGAATGAGCTTACTTTCTTTATCTTGCCCCATAATTGCTTCCCAGGTCAGCCAGTTCTTCTGCCTTCTTACTATCCCAGTCCGCTTGTTGTACTGGAGTCCAACTATGCAGTGTGATTTACAATCAGAGGAGAAACAAAGTAGAACTGTACAATGTAAGGAGCAGCACTCAAGACAGTGTGGGAAGCAGGAGCTAAGATCCAGAATCAGGAACTTTAACAATTTGTAGTGCATTCAGCAGTGAGTCAAAGAAACCCATGAATAGCTCCTTTGCAGAACAAAGACCCTAAGGCAGAGGAGGCTTAAATAGTGGTATCAACCACTCAGGAGACAAGCAGAGAGTGCATGCTGATTACAGAAAACAATAGTTCCTAGTGGGGATGAAATACAAAGAGGTGCACCGTGTGCCCACATTAACAGAAAGAGTCATCTGGTGACATGGTGTGTAGTTCATTCATGCAATTGGGCAACTGTGTCCTTAGGCCATGCACGCAGTCCATCACAGTGTATGAGGATGCTATCCTAGCCTTTTCACAGAAGCTTCAGGGCACCTCTCATGGTGTGCCTTTGAGCCAACTTACAGTGAACATAAAACCTGACATCCTGAGTCCTCTGACTCTACATCTAATGTAACAACCTCTACCATACATATTCTAATGCCACAGACATTCCTGCTCCTGTCAAATATTGAAACACTTAAACGAGATTAAAACACTCACCAATTGGTTAAATGGAGAATTCTGAAATCAATCAACCATATTCTGGAAAGCAATAGTGTAATTTGAAGACTGAAGAGGATAAACTTCACTGCAAGTTTCACAGAATAGGAACATAAAATTACCTGAATAAAACGTGCCAATGTTGCATTTAAGGAGATCTTTAACTTTTACCATGAGTTGGCTCACCTTGATGCTCTGAAAAGCAGCCAATGTGCATCTCAACAACACTGCAAACACATAACTGAATTCTTCAAATCCCAAATCCAAATCTTGATATTCAGCACATCAGAATGATGTCCTACCCAGTTTGCAGCCCCTTTTAGTATCCACAATAATCTCCTTTAAACCGATGAGATGTAATGCTCTTGATTCAAATAACTCCTTTTAGGTCTCGCCTACGCAGCGCGCATGCGCTGCTTAGAAAAAGACCTATAGAAATCGCTCGGCTTTTCAGCCAAAAACGTGCATGCATTGCATTGCTTTCAATGGCAATGCGTGCACGTTTAGCGATTCCCTTGCGGGAGCGAGCTTTGCAACATATGTTTGCTCGCTCCCGCAAGACATTTGGCCTACCAATGCAGGAGCCAGTCTTCCACAGGTGTGTGTCCCCAATTGCCCCTTCTCTGTCCTTGTTACCTCCTTTTCTCCTGGCTAGCATGTGCACTTCCTGAGAGGCTGGGGACTCTCTAGACCACTGACCTCACTGTGGCTAGCACAGGGGTATCGTGTTGACATGACTCTGTATACTGCGGGAGGGTAAGCACCGCCGATTCATGTTCGAAGTTTGACATAACACCTGAATTAATAGACTTTCACAAAGCGCGCAAGGGGCAGCATATATCTTTTCTGGGAAGACATCTCGGAGACAATGGAAAATTTTCTCCGGCAGCAGTGCCGCGCATAGCTCTTTCAGTTAGAAGCTCTTTCAAGTTTCTGTACTGGGCACTTGACGTAAGCGTCTGCCTCCGTCCTTAGCACTGTCTGCGCGCCATCTTTTCATTCCTGTTTGCAACACTGTCATGAGTAAAATTGATGAACGTAAAATAAATAAGTTAAATGTATTGGTGAATTATTGCACCCGCTTTTGCGATCTTTGTGTAATTTTAAAGTACCAAGTCTGTGTGTAACCTGTAATTATGATTATACATTCCCAGTACCTAGACTCGGCCCTTGTGTCTTAAGCCGATGACATGAATACCGTAAATTATGTAAAAGCAACACTCGTTCTTTCCAGCACCATGGACCTGTTAGGCTGCCGCAGGAAAAGCAGCATAAAAACATCACAACTAAAAGTGCTCTATAAAAAGTACACACTTCAAAGGTGAGCAACTAACTCAGTGTGCCTTTTAACACTGTAAATTACTAGGAGAGCGGGGTGGTTAAAAGGACCTACTATAGATAAATAACTGTGTGGGATGTCTGGATGGAGCAATCAGCCTTGTTTATCTGTCCGTGGTTGGTAAAAAGAGTGGGCAACAGAGACAGCTGTTATCTACTGATGCTGATGCACGACTCTTGCAGTGTGCGCTAGGGCCGCGTGCTTGCTCCAAGGAAGAGGAAGTCTGGTAGCAGAAGCCTAGCAGATAAGATACCTCTGAATAACCTGGAAGTCTCCATTCACATTTCACTTGTTTGAGTTGGGTGTTCATCTTTCCGAGATCGATCATTGGCTTAAGTGACTATAATCCACATTGCTTGTCGTTCTGTTATGATACTGCAACACACGGGAGAAAGTTAACAACTAAAGCACATTCTGAGTGTGGTGATGGTATATGATTTGAAACTCACCATGACTTCTTCAGAGTGGCAGATGCTGGCATGCGGGTCTCAGTACAGAAACATGTAATCTTCTGTAAGCTTCTGCAAGCAGTAGATTCAAGCCACCACATATGGCACAGAACAAGGGAAAATAATGAAAATGAGCATTAACACCACCTAAAGCGCACAGACTCTATCAGTTCATTTCTAAGCGCTATATGCACAGCATACACAGAGGGACGCATGTCTTACAGTCTGAGCTATTTGCGGCAAAACTCAGGCTGCAGAGCCAGTACTTTGCATTACTTTTACTGGAACTGAAAATGCAATAAAAACAGTTTGTTTAAGATCCTGACAATTTTTTTAAATGTATTTAAATAACAACGGTCTGGCGATCGATCCATCGGGTGTGAGGGCAGTTGAAAGCAGTAATCGTTAAGGAGGGCAGCACCCAGGAGGGGGTGAAGGGTGGGAGATCAACAGAAGATTCTTGAGAGCATATGGTTTAAACACAGATAAGGCGTGGCAGGGAGGGGTGGGAGATGTAATGGTGTGATAAGAAAACCAGGCACATAAGCCTCTGCCTGCTCCCCAGTGCCTCGTGAGCCACTTTGCAGCACGTTTGTGGAAACAATGCGTGCATGCTTTCATAACGAATTTAATTAGAAAAGCATGCCAGCTGCAGCCAAGGTGCATTTTAAAAGCATAAATGGCAAAAAGGCAAACAGTGTGGCTTCCTGCAGATATCTACCGGCAGCAAACTTCAAAGGTAGACGTGAATCCAGTGGCCAAGAGCCTAAGCCAGGCCCCCAACTTCCCACAGCCGTTTTGGGGGGGCAGGGGGTAGGTGCCCAATCAACCCAAGCCCAATGAATTTCTGTGATCAATGGGAGATTCAGGGCCCCCCATCACACTCTGCAGACGTGTCCATCACTGCCAGGGGCTTTCTTCATGCGTTGAGGGAAGGGTTGTGGGCCCTGCGCACTACTATAATTAGTGCCTTCCAAGTAAGGGCATTTATAAACCCATGCTAGAGTGCAGGTGTTTTTCTGTTTTTTGCAGTTCTATATAGCGCGAACTTGACCCGAAGGTATCAGAGCGCTTTACATGAGCACCAGTTGCATTACAGACGGGCACATTAATTTCTAGGCTGGGGAGATTAAGTGATTTGCCCAGAATCACAGGATGTTTGAGCCCCCCCAGACTCGAACCTGGTTCCTCAGCTTCAAAGTCCGCCGCTCTGGCCGTTCAACTATAAGGATAACGCAGCCCCGTTACCTTGCAGTTTCCATAGTGACAACAAGTACCACGCTCCAGCTTTTAATGCAACAGTAAATGTTGCTGTACTCACAGTAATCTGCTGCATGGCTAAATACGTAGGTCCCAAAGGCGAGACCGATTGCATTGCAAATGCTTGTTGCTCTTGCACTGGACCCTAAAGGCATGATAAATATCTCCATCTGATCAGACGTCATGCATGACACTGTAACATGCCACCATCACCATCACCTGAATCCTGGAAAAAACTATACAAAACACAACATTTTGGCCAATGAACTACCCCAGCAATTCTGACGCAAATGCAACAGAGTACCATGCACACCAAATCCTCGATCTGGTCCTTATTTAGAGACAAGCCGACCTTACGTATTCTGTCTACGAAGCCCCCGTTGGCTCTGAAGCAGCTTCTATTATGCTGAACCATCTTAAACTAACATGGAAGAGCCCACTGGCTCTTCCTAATCTTCCATTGGTTTTACACCTGCTTGTGACCCGGATGCCCTTACTCCTACTCTGTCTGTCCATTCTCATTGGTACCGCTGCTCCCTTCTCCATTTTCGCAGTGCATGTCTTTTGAAAATTACAATCTTTTGTGTGGTGTACAGCCAGATTTTGCCTTGGCTGTTTTGCTGGCTGTAGAACTCTGTGCACTTTACTCCTGCTATAAAGCGGTAAAGTGCCTGTGTTCCCCCTTTTAGCATGATGAAATTGACATACCCATAATTGGCATATTTAACTTACCTTACTAAGTCTCTAGTATAAGGAGTAAACGTGTATCACGAGTCTTTAAGTTGAATGTCACAAGTGGATTGGAGTACCCGTTATGCCATCCACTTCAGTGACAGTGTAAACATGACTGAAGGCCTACTATTTGTAGCCTGACTGCAGTTTTAAAACTGCTGATTTGATCTGTCAGAATAACACCTTTTGACAGGCCTAAACCTTCCTTTTAAATATTAATAAGTTACCCTTCAGTAAACCTTACAGCACATAAGGGTGCATGATATTTAAAAGTTTTAAGACATGTAAAAGTTTAATGTTAAACACTTCCTCACAGTGGAAAAGCTATTTTCATAGTAGCAGGGTTGGCTGTTCCACAGGAAAGCACTGGGATAGCAAAGTAAATTTAAAAATGTGATCTCTGGCAAGGAAACACCTACAAATTTCATACTTGAGCTTTTGAAATATTTATTACAAGTCCAATTCACTGGAAAGGTTGGATTTATTATAAATATTTTAGAAAAGATACTTTTAAAAAGTTACCTCTTCCCTGCATAAAGCCTTTGGAGGTCTATTTGCACAAGTTCAAACTGTCAACGAAGAACTGAATAGCTTTATTGATGAAGTGGGAACTTACTCCTAGGGGTGAGTTTAAGGCCTTGGGTGTAGGGAGGTGTTCCATTCCTCTGATAGGATGACCACCTGAGCTGCACCCAGGAACTTCATTTAACTCCAAATTTAACTTCCCTGTCACAGGCAAATGATAGCTGACACCTGGGCAGGGCCCTCTTTGTTACCCCTGTCAGGCAGGCACCAATCCCAGTGAGAGAGGAACTGCTCCCAGAGCTGATTTAGAGTGACCGCAGAGGAAGGGTTTCACATTTCCCTGGCATCACCTCTTAGGAGAAGGGTTTCACCATTTTGGAATTAGGCAGAGAGGGGTACTGTTGGATTGTTTGCAGTAGGGCACTCAGGAAATGCGGCAAATGTGGGTAGGGTTAACCCTGGGATCTTTTACCTCATTGGTTAGGGAGGAGCCAGGAATCATCCCCATCCGTAGCCTGGTCCCAGGCATAAGCGTTATGCTCACAGTACCCTCCACAGAACACTTTCTGGACCTATGGAAGAACAGAAGAGGACTAGACTTGGTATCTGTGACTTGAGAAGAGACTAGAAGACTGGAACCGCTCTTCCCTCTTGTATCCAGGGCAAGGAAGTGGACTCCAACTGCCATAAGACTGCCCTCCTCTTCAAGCAACAGAGACAAAACATGCAATAAGATGCCTTTTCTGCAACTGGCCAGCTGACCAGTTCTAACTGGACCAGCCCTGGACCTGCTGCTGGCTTCTACTGGAGTGAGTCTTGACCACTGTTCCCTGTAAGTGCGCTCCTCTTTCCTCCAGAGCGCGCAGTGCTGTGTGTGAAGCACGCACACACGGCACATCCCGGGATGGTGTATTTCTTTTCTAAATAGAGCGCGGCTGTGGGGCTGATTGTTTGCCTTTTGAAAGTATTTATGTTAAATGCAGCCCGTGACGGACGCTGTGATTAGCATAAATACTTTCAAAAGGCCCACAATCAGCCCCGCAGCCGCGCTCTAGTTAGAAAAGAAAGGCAGCAAATGCATGAGCATTTTCTGCCTTTCGGCGCACAAACGCTCTCCCGGGATGTGCTGTGTGTGCGTGCTTCACAATACTGAGCTGGCAACCCTAATTATAAGACGGGAAGTTTGTTGCAGGATCAGCACATTATTTATTTCCAGGACCCTCGATCCCTGATTAATGCCATAATAGCATTAGTTTAACTTATATCTGAAACCCTATGCCGCCATTAATCACAAGTTGAGTTACTGCATGTGTCTGGGAATGCACTCTGCATTCAGACAACTCATTCCTCATTCTCGCCCTTCAATTTCCCACTCACCCTGCACTCACAGTGATCACAATGCACTCACACTAATCACCATGCACTCACACCATTCACCCGCTCACCCTGCACTCACAGTGATCACTCTGCACTCGCAGTACACTTGTGCTGTTCACCCTCTACCCCACCCTGCAGTCACATGAGCACACTACTCACCCTGCACTCATGTGATACTTCACTCACCTGTCCCCCTCACTGCTCAATCTGCAATCTCACTCAAACAAGCCCATCACTAACCATGCATTCATTCGTCCCACTCTGCACTTACACCCGCACCCAAATTCATATGGTCACCTCACTCACCCTGCAGTCACTACTCTTAACCTACTCTCACACTGTCACATCGCTCACCGTGCACTCACTCACATGAGCACTCCTTCCACCCAAACAGCGCTGAGGGTTAATGTGCCTGCTACAAAGAACGTGTACCATGCAGATCACAGAACTGAGTGTGAGTGTGAGTAAACTATGAGCAGCGCTATTAAAAAATGTAATGTTTGTCAGAAAGGTGCTATAGAGAGATGAGGTGCATTGTTGGTGAGTGGTAGTGAGGGAATTCATGGAGAAGGAGGAAATGGGGGAGGGGGTGCCAAAAAAGACTGTTGCACAGTGTGCGACCAGTGCTAGGGCCAGCCCTGGCTGGGGGTGTTAGCCCCCCCAAATTTCAGTTCTAATTGCTCCCCTGATCACAGCGTCCATCTTGGGCTGCATTTAACATAAATTCTTTCAAAAGGCCAACCATCAGCCCCACATTTGGAAAAGAAATGCAGCAAGTTTTATATAGTGCAAACTCAACCCAAAAGTATTGGAGCGATTTACATGATTTATTTATTGATTTATTTGTATGCAAGGGGAGAGTAATTGATTTGCCGAGAATCACAGGATGTTAATCTGACCTGAGACTCAAATCCCATCTCCTAAGTCAGCAGCTAGAGCATTAAGCCACAACCTCTACCACAAGAGCGGAAGCATTTTGAATATTATATACAACTTTATGAACAAACAACTAATGACAAAGCCAATAGTCCTGGCATCTTATAGGCTGTGACTTTTATTATGCATCTGGATGCACTGACAGAAGAAGCAAAATATCAGTTGGGTGATACACTATGCTAAGCACAGATTTCTTGCTTATTTGCTTTTAAGCCGCGCCCTTAATTGCATCGGTCACGCCCCTTTGAGAGACCTCCTGGTTTTTTCATCCCTCTTAAAGTCCTGGTCTACACGAGTGGTCGGGTTCTTGGCGCACATAGCCTTGGCTGCAGCGCACAGAGACCTTAGGCTGCCGTACACAGGGGAAATGAATTAGAGGGAACATTGGTCTTGACCCCCAAGTGCTGTCCCCAAGGTCCTGGACCTGTGGCTGATGTCAAAGTATACTCCTAACTGTTCCTAAAACTGGATTTGGAAGCTTATTGGCTCCAAATATCACCGTAGGTCCGGGACTAACATGCTAAGCCAACGAAGGTGTGCTGCCACTGGGCCAAAGATTGAGGTTGCTCCTGCTCACAGCTTCTCCACCCCAGCAAATCCGATTCAACAGAACCTTACAGAGAAGGTATCAGGCCTCATGGAGCCCCCTATTACTACTGCCTGCAGCGATGCCCTGCTGGTAGAATCTGTGCTCAAAAAAAGTAACTAAGTTGAAAGGTAGAATCATTCAGCCTTCAAGGGACCTTCTCTGGGCACAAAATTCCCCAAATTTGCTCTGAGCTTTTCTGCAAAAGTCAGCTGCTTTACCAAGACCTCATACAGCAGCTATCTGATGACGTGAAGCCCTCTTCGGCCACAGCCTGTTACCTTGCCAAGCTGAGGATTTTTACTTCTATTTCAGAGACTAAGGGCCTGACTTAGATCGTGGCGGACGGGATATCTGTCACCATTATGATGGAGTAACCCTTCCGCCAAGATCTAAATCAGACCCTAAGTTTGAAGGTAAAACTTCTGACTGGGTCGAACCTAGTTTCAGTATCCGACCCATGCTCCATTGCGGTCGGCCTTAACTTGCGCCTAGGTACCAGTCAAGTGCAAGCAGATGCCTGGGGGTGGACTTTAACACTTTTTGGTGCTAATTTTATATATACAACTTTATGTTATCTGGAGGTGGGTACCTAGCAGCATGGTTTCCCATCACTAGAAGACAACCCTGTTACTAAGGTAGTCTTAGGGCCCTGGAGGCTGACAATTACCACCGGATCCCTACCTTCTTTAAAGGTGTACCCCCAATTTTTAGTGATACAATGTGAACCTTATTCAAAACTCCTGTGTTATTACTTGCATGGTATTTTACACAACCGTGGCAGTATTCCTTTATACAGGTGGCCAGCTGTGGCATGAAAAAACTTGAATGCCTGGCTGCTTTCATGATTGCCTCAGAATGACAAGTGGGATGCATCTCTATATGGTCCAGCTGCAGTAGGAACTGTTTGGGACACAGAGGCACAACCAACTTTTTGCTGCCTTGGATCAAGGTCCTTAGATTCACTGTGTCCAAGATCCTTTTGCTGCAGTGTACAAGTCATGGACCTTTCCAGCCTCCAGGGTTACAGCTTGGCTCAGATACATTTGAGGGTGGCACACTCTGCGTTTGTCATGAAACCATCTGCAAATTAGTAGATAAGCTGTTTGTACTCTTGACATTAATTTAGTCTAATCTGGTAGATATTGCAGGTCTGATCAAAGATTAGGGCTAGCCTCAACTTTAAGCACAAGGTTCTCACACTGGCGAGTACAAGCTCTCTCACTCCCTGTTTTAAACATTGTAGCTGCAAGTTTCAACAGGCGCTTTAATACCTCCATCCTATGGAGCCTGTGGCTGTGAATGTTTGGCTCTACAAAGTAAGACTCTCCCTGAACATGAGTCTACTTATTAGTCTTCACAAGTAAACCTTCAAAATTGAGCTAATCATTGCCCAATTGGGCATTTCACCACTAAGGGAAGTCACATTGCTCCCTTTCTTGCGACAGGTAATGCTGCTAGTGCAGTGTAACCTTAGCTGATGGACAACATATTCCTATAATGACTGGTACTCTCCAGCAGCACAATATTGGAATCTAAAGAATCTGTCTTCTACCCTCAGCTGGAAAGCCATAGATTTACTTCCAATGGCTTACCCCTACAAGTATTCGCCTTCTGCCATGGATCATGTCAGAATAATCCCATCATCCCTTCAAACTTTATAAATATGTTGCTTCCATCAAGGGAGCCCCACTTTCTTTCTGCGTGTCTTTTGCGTGTTTCCACTACCCTACCTTTGTTGCTGATTTAAAGGACCATTATAAAAGTTGAGTTTTGAGTTATCAGCCCGGTTGGAGAATCTGTCCCTTTGACAGTTTTACCTCTGATGTATTTGTCTGTACCCCAGTTCTGCCATACCTATCAGATGCCTCATGAAACTCTCTAAAACATATCAATTTGGCAGTCATTAAGTGTTAGCTTGGCTCAGGAAAATGCTCACTAAGTGTCTGTTTTATACTTTGGTAGTTTTTTACTGTCCATCAGGGTGGCGGTGGGCATTATGTCCACCACCGTGGAGGACAGAGGACCATCACATTTAGAGATCACTGCCGGCACAGTAGTTATTGCTTTACCTTCAGAGGAACCTCCATCACTGGGGTTCCTCTGAAGGCATTAAAAGTTTGATCAATAGCCACCATCGGTTTTGACAACTGTCTACCAAACATTTTGTTCTTCAAAAACAAACTCCAATAGTTAAATAGAAATAACTAATGACCCCCACACCCAGAGTGGTGTTTCCCTATCTGCGATATTTGTTTTTTGTGTCCCTGGCAGGGTTACAAACAGAAAAAAGAACAACACACTGTCCACCTAAATAGGGAGGCAGTGCAATGCCCTTCCTCTTGCAGCCTCTAGTCTGTTGGGTCATTGGAGAACACATTCTGTTGAAGGAGCCAATGGGGGTAAAAAGAAGTTGAGAGCTCCACAAAGCTCTTAAGTGGGTTTGATGGCAAGTTTATGGCCAGATTGAATACGTTTCGTAGGTTCGCAACTGATTAGTATTGTGAATGACTCCCCTAATCCTAGTTCTTAGGTGACACGATTAGTGTTTATTGGCCTTGGTATATCCTAAAGTATGCTCAGGGCATTTGTTTTTCCTCCATCTAGTTTCAAGTCGTTGACTTTGTTGTTTCAACAGTTTCAGATCTACAATGAAGCATGGAGCTGCATGAGATGGAAATCTGGATTTTTTGTTATGAACTTTAGCAGTCAGAAGGGAACAACGTGAGGACCAGAATACTTCAAATAATTCATTGCAAGTTTGTTAGCCAGTTGCCTGGGTTGATCAGTCAAGATGTAGCATTTACAGTTCATATTACGTGATTGCTTTAAAAAATCATGGCATTTGGTGGTGACTTGGGGCAAAAAACTGTTATTTCCTCCAACTGAAAATTAATAAGATAGTGATCCAACCAAATTTCGGATAATATTATGTTTATTGAAGTCTTAATATTAATTATGAAAATATGATCAGGGGTATGTCCCTTACAGTGCCTATGTTTATTAATGATCAGGTACTAATCCCAGTCTGTTAAGATTTGTTAAAAAGTAGTAATGGCCAAAGTGTTAGTTCTGTCTTCAAATCAAAAGCTAAAACCCTCAAGTAATAATGCGGCAGAGTGCATAATGACAAGTTGAAACATACAAATGAATAATTGACCAACCGCATAGCAGATAATACAATAGAGGCACATTAATTGCAGTATGTAGAAATAATATTTTTATTGCTAAAGATGTTTTACAAACTATAGCCACACCCCTGGCCTAGCCTTGGGGACTATCATGGTGTAGAATGAAATAATTTGGTGATGTAATATTAGCAATAGATATTCCGCCTTTGTCCATAAACGTTAGATTCGGAAATGAAAAACAATTATTGTTTTGTGTTGTGGCAATAAATCTTGAACTTCAATTTGGTGCTTTACTTCTGAGTGAGAGTTCATTAAAAGACAGCGTAAGTTATTCAGCATAGCAGCATTTACAAAGTAACTACAGATAGAAGATGGGAGTGCAATAGGATCAGATTGAATTGTGGTCCATTTATCTGCAGTGATGTGATACCATTTGGTGTCCTATGCCATGTACTATTTTCCATATAGCTAAAGTAGGCGCTGTGCCCAATGTATTCTGGGGCCTTTCCACCCGTGAGTTGAAAAAGTGCTGGGAGTCAAAGTCCAAAGCTCCTAGCATGGTAAAGTCATGCATAAGGTGTCCTTTGCTTGCCATAGTAAGCGGCCGTTGTTGGAGGCAAGATTGTCTGGATAAAGGCAGAATCAGATTTGTGTGTGAGAGGTGGCCTCTGACACTACATGAAATAGTTCTGGTAGTGGTAGTTTAAGGCTTCCATAATGTTATTAATAATATAAATTGAAGTTAGACTAACTTAGTTATTAATAATCATGACTATATTTCTCACTGACTTTATTTGTAGGAGAACAGCTTATGATGAATCGTCATTTGTTGTGCAATGCCAATACTTGTGCCTGTGTATTGATTTCGGAGTTCGGGAAAAGTCTCTGTATTTTAACTTGCTGATGGGAGATTCTTGACAGGTTTGCCTACCTCCTATCACCCTTCCTCATATGACTATAGCTCCGTGGGCAGGATGAGAGACTCCTGCAGATTTCTTTTTTCCTAAAACAGTTTTCTTTTGGGTGCTTAGAAAATGGACTGGGTGTGATCCCAATAACTACAGGGAACACAGCACTTATCAATGCAACCTTTTTATGGTCGTTTGTTATTCCCTATCTTCTAGTTATAATTCTAACATGAAATCAGTTCCCTTCCGTATCTCCTGCAAGTGTTACATCTGTACATGATTTATCTACCCACTTAATGCAGAGCAGAAATCATGTAATTTACTTTAATCCCTACCTCATAACTCTGTAATACTTATTCAGGGATTTGAGGCCTACACTGTGTCAAACTGTAGGCACCCTTCACCAATATTTCTGTCCCTGGCTGCCAGTCAGTGGGTCCAGCTATCATGAGTAGGTTAAACTATCTTCATCTTTCTCTCTTATGGACCATTTATTCACAAGGAATTTGTTTTGCTCCTCATAGCTCATTCTCTTTTCTTCAAAACCTATTTAATTCTTTCCATCATTTTTGAAGGCTCATCATGGTACCTTCCAGTGAACTTGCCTTTTGTTTTTGATTGGTTACCGTCTCTCTTTCACATATTGTTTCCTCAGGGATGCAGCATTTCCTATGCAATGATGCTCTTGAATGATCAGAAAGAAGCTGCACTGTGGAACTTTGAATGGGTTTGACATGCAGAAACGGTCGTATATAAAGTGCTTCTAGTTACTTCTTGGCCTCCCAGCCCCTCCAGGTTTCTAGGCACCCTTGCCTGAGGTATTCTTATCATAGTCCTGTACTCCTCTTACCGCCAGCTGCAGTATGAGATTTTCTTACAATGCCTTCTTGGTTGTTGAGAAACAGGAACGAGTTATCTTTTGACAACTCATTGGTAGCTGCAACTGATAAAGAAAACAATTGGGTTCTACATTAGTGTAAGGTGTAAATTTGTTCTAATTCACAGTGTCCAAGGGAGGTCGAAGAGGACTGTGCCTATATTATTACTAAGCTATCCAGGTATGATAAGTTTACTTACACTAGACCTAAATGGAACTCATTTACATAATTAGAGGTATCTTTAAAATATGTTTTGGATCTTGCTCTCTTGGTCCTGAGTTGACACCCCCTGTTCTAATCCCTTTTACTGAACTTTTTTAAGTTGGCAAAGTGATCATATAGAGCCTGGTGTACGAAAAGCAAATTTAGTGTTTCCTAAATTGCGTCTCATTCTGATTCACAAAACAAAAATCCCTAAAAATAATGATTTACATACTGTTACTCTAAGCAATTAGAGATTTGTAAGCATTCAGTAATTTAAAATCCTGAATCGGAAATAGCGGTTTGGTATGATTCGCAAATTATGATTATTGCACTGACAGCAAAGGATGACCTCACCCATTTCAGGAAGTCCATTTACTTTGAGCATCAGAGCCCAAACACAGTTTCCATCATGACAAAGAATGATGTGGTATCACCATGTCCAGCCAGGAACCATGAGAGAAGTTTAAGAGGAAAAGGAAGTTCAGTGGCTGGAGGAGTGTGTCTCAGCAATGTATCAATAAAAGGGATTTCTTGAAGAAATTAACAATCAGACAAGTCACACTCCGCTGTCTTCACAACCAAAATATTCTCACTATCAGTCTTAAAAGGACCCAAGAGGCAATTATACAAGATCTATTTTAATAAAATATGTAAAAACCAATTGTACAATTATAAAAATCATCTTACTTCAAATATTTAATAAAAATACATTACACAAGTATAAATAAAATCTTATATTACGAGAGACATAACAAATCAGACATGCATATTTGTCATTCAAATACTAGTTAATTTGAAGGAATCATCTATTTGAACTGTGTAAACACTCTTTTTTGTGGAAAAGAGTTTGTCGTTCCTCAAATTTAACAACAACAGGGAGGCGTCAACGCGTTTCGGTGGACAAATAATGAAGAACCACCTTCTTCAGGACAACAACAATTTTTATCTCTCTAGTCAGGTATGTTATATTCACCTGCATAAAGAACAAAACATATATCACAGAGATGTTTAAAAAAAAAAAAGTAATTTTGTATCATACACGTATCAGAAACAAAACTAATCAATCCATATTTCTCATACAGGTTTTCCTTAATTATTTATAAATCAGGTTTCTTGTTAATACATCAAAATCAACCTGCAAGATGTTTGTTAACAACCAAAGAATCTTTTCTCCATAAAACATTTATAAATTAAACTGGCAATTGTCTAAATGGCCCAAGATCAAGACTGAAATCCAAACATTCACTCGTTTCCAGACATACTTACACGCTCATATCTCAAATAGGAAGGGAGAATTGGTACAGTCACCAGATTTTGTTTTTGAAATAAGGGTGAGGCACACTAATGACCATCAAACAGCCAGGTCATTGTCAACGTAAAACTAGGGGTAGAAGAATAAATGAGTGTTACTCGCTAGTTAACGTTATCCTTCCAGATAATATGAACTGTTCCAACCGGAACTGGAGTAAAGGTAGCATACCTCTTTTGTATTTTATTAGAGTGCTCACACGGATGCTTAAGGCCAGTGGTACTACCAATATGATGGCCGAGATGCATTAAAAGAAACCTGTATTTGATGTTTAACAACATATTTGTGAACGAACATAAACCTTTTTAACAAATGCTTTTAAGCAAATCGTGCAATGCTAGTTCCACTACAATGTACCAAATAAGATCCTCCTTCCAATCTATAAGGTAAATGTGCTACCACATGGATTAGGCCAATATTCCCAATGAATTCATCTGTCTCAATTACAAGTTTGCGGGTGATTTAACGTATGAAGTTTTACTGCATGTGATGTTATCATAAGCAGCGTAACCGCATGCAAAAGTTTGCACGTGGTAAAGTTGCATATAGTAAAATCACTTACAGTAAATTAAACACAGCTATTCCAATTGGGATGGGTCACTGAAAAACATGTGGCTGTGCTCCGAAAATTGTCATCCAGCTAAAAGCAGGTGGTAGATGATTTCATTGAAAGATAAACCCACTCCAAATATCATTTTGCAATCTTCAAAACACACAAAAGCATATGAAACTGCACAAGTAAAACATAGCAGTACAATTCAAGAAAGGTATTCAAAATATGCATTTGACACATTTCCACTAATTTGCAAAAGTGTATTATTGACTTCAGTTAGGATCAGCTTAACAAAACCTACCCACAAGTTGATCTATCTAACCATGAGTCATATAAAGCTAGGCCTTACAAACTCTTCTATACACCTGCAAGCCCCAACATGGATACAGCTCTTGTAAAGTGGTCTGTTGCATTGCTCTAGATCCCAGTGATGAACAAGTGCTGGTAGATGAGGAGGACAATGCTGAACCACACCAGAGGGGAATCTCAATGTGTAGATGAAGGAAAAGACATGAGTCACAGCACAAGGTTCAATCCACTTATCACCTCAATATGGATACCCTGCTCACATCCAGTCTGCCACTGGATATGTCCTGGGCCAAACACTCTGGCACAGACTACCTTATACTCTCTCCTTAAATTACATGCAGCGCTGCCTTGTTCTGCAACTTCTTCTTTCTAGTATGTAATGGTCTCACTCAGCCCACATTTTTTAAAGTTACTGACTTAGGTCATGAAATCTTTACTCAGTTTAGTTGGCAAGCTTGTCATATTTTGTACAGACACTCAGACAGGGAATGCTGTGAAGGCAAACATGTATGCTTGATCCAGATTCCCCAATGTGCAAAGTAAGAGCCACTGATTGCTCCTGTATACCACTGGTTGATCCCAGTCACATGGAGCAATGTTACCACTATTGTAAGGTGCAGTACACCATCAATGTGCAAATGGAATGTCAAACAGACTGCTCTACACATGGCTATGCTAAATTTCTTGGTTTCACCCACGATCTTGAGGAACAGCTGCAGTCCATATTTATTTATTTATTTATGAATTTTTATATTCCACAAGCATTACCCAAAGGTGTAAGTGTGCTTTACAATAAAAAAGTTTTAATTGCAAGAGATCCAAAGTTACAGTCAGTTGCTAGTTACAGTCATTATAAAAGGCACAAAGTAGCAAGTCGAAACATAGAATTATTTCCTTGTTTCAGTCGTTACAAAGGCACTGATTATATACAGATTATAAGAGGAGGTAGGTGCGATAGGTTGTAGCAGCAAGGTTAGGTAAGGTGAGACAGGAGTAGTGTAGTTAGTATCAGTCATGGGGAGGGTACATTGCATTTTTGGGCATTGGGGGGTGGGAAGGAAAAAAGCAACACGGACGGGCATATGGGCAATTGAAAACACAAGCACTCATATGGAGTGCTTGAACCCAAAGAAAGTAGCTCCAAAAACAGAAGCAGTGGAAGGACACAAGTATTTGGTACATGCTCCAAGGGATGGCCAAACACCAGGGGACATGACACATGCATGCATGACTAACGAGAGTTGAGCAAAGGAAAGGGACTTTCTAGCTAACCAATGGTATGCTATGTGCAGGCTGTAAGCCCACTATATATAAACAAAATGACTTGCAGTGACAGTGCTGTGTATAGAAAACCTAAATTGCCTTTGGCCGGCCTACTTTCCTGAAGGGGTGGCAATATGGCTGGACCGGGCCTTTGTGGAGGCCACCACCTCGGGAGCAGAGCCCGGACTGGTAAAGGAGGGAGGCCGAATAATGCATGGAATGTACTTAGTTTTACAAGCTGGACTCTTGGTCTGGCCCAGTCATAAATTGAACTAGTGTAATTTGGTCTTTGAAAGGGGGGGTCTATTTAACCTCGAAATGCATGCTGGAGTGGGCCTCTTTCTCCTCCAATTCAGCAAAGGAATGAAGAGTGCCCTTGTTTCTACATTGCTTGAGTGAGTGGTGCGGGGAGATTTAAGACAGTCAGACTCTGTAAGAGTACAAGGTAACAGAGTGCAAAGGCTCTAGGGATGTATGAACGATGTGGGGAAAATGCTGGAGGGGCCAGATGCAAGCAAGTCCTTGTATCACAGAATTTGAGCAGACTCAGGCAGAGGGTGTGAAAATGCCCTAGTCCTATCAGTCCTGCCTTTTTTACTGGTCCTCTGGTTACGGGGAATGCCCAATTACAATTGCAGGAGTGGTGATTCTCTCCAGGAGTAGATGGTCTCAGAAGGTATAGGGTGGGGTGCATTGGGCAAATTCACCTAGGGTGGAGGGTGGGGGAGCCGGGAGAGGTTGGGCCACCCCTGCTCCTCCTTCACCCTTCCCTATGGCTCCCGAACCAGGATGGAGGGGCTCCTGATGGGAGTGTGTGTGGTGTGTGTTCTTTGCCGATCACAAAAGTGACATGGATTCTAATGTGAGCCGGGAAAGCACTACCCCGTCCCCTTCCTTCAATTCCATGGCTTTGGTAGTACAAACACCCATTATCATGGTAAAGGGGGCACTCCTTTCCTTCGGGTAGGTGGAGGATGAATGAGTAGCCCTCGCTAGGGTATAGGGGTCTAGGGTGCTCTTCCCTAAGCTCCGTAGGCATCCCGAAGGGTCGTTCAACCACCTGTAGGCCAAGTGCAGGTAATGCCCAAGATTTCTTGTAGTGGCTCAGAAGGGTTGGTTAGAGACCCAGTCTTGCTATGGCTTACATCCTGGCAAGGAACTGGCAGACTAGACACCTTTTTGTGTTTGAGAGCTTTACAATACATATAGGTAATTAAATGGATGGTTACAGATACTTACATATGCTCTAGAATTACAAAATTACGAAAGAAAGTAGGCTACACAGCAGGTATGTACATCAGTGAAACAATTGGTAAATACAACAGTGGAATATTAATATTTGTGAGCAGCTGATGAAGTGGAGGTAATGTATTTCAGAGTGGCGAGGTGAGTGAGCACATTCTAAATGTGCTTCCTCACCTCGCGGCACTGAAATACACTACCTCAATTCTCAAAGGAAGATAATTAGCCATAATGAATTAGCTAAAGTATCATTGAAGGAGGACTGTTTTTAATTCAGTTTTGAATGTCACCAACGCAGTAGTAGTACAAAGGTTTGGAGGTAGTGAGTTCCAAATTCCTGTTGCGCTACCCGAGAAGGATTGCGTCAGGAGTCGTTCCTTTTTTAAGGATCGGGGATTCTAGCTAAAGTGCTTTGGTGTTTCGTGATGGTCTAGAACCTCCCGAAAGCTTGTTTTTGTCCTCCAGGTAGGGGGGGAGGGGGGGAGGTTGGATATGTGTAGGACCTTAAGGGTAATGTAAGCAGTCTTGTATATGGTCCTGGCTTCAATGGGCAGCCAGTGGAGCGAGACCAGCAATACTGTGGCTCAGCAATACAGCACAGATTCACATCAATTGCTTAGGAAACGCCTACTTGGTGAGTTAATTTTTACTCTCCATCCATGTCTATTGTACATTGAAAGGCATGTGTTGATGAATGCTGGAAAAGAAGGGCATATAGTACAAGTGCAGATGATGTTGAGGCAGAAGTGGGATATGCCCATGCCACTGACATCAGAGACAACATCATTATTATTAATATCTGAGCTGATAAAATATATACAAAAATATTACACTAAATTGTGACGTTTCAAAGGTTCATTTTAAAAGGGGCCCTCTGTCCTGACAGCTCTGCCTTAACACCCAAACCAATCTGCCCCTTTCCTTGCCTACATTTCACTCTAACAAAACACCCCATCATGCCCTGGTAGCCCTATGCACCAGCAATCCTCATGCTAACTATCATATCACCTGTCTGCACTATCTTACCACCCACCCTAACCCCAACTCTCATTGCTCTCGAACCAGCCGCAGCCCGTGCAGGTAAGAGCTGTGGGGTGGTGGGGCCGGGTGGGGAGGATTTCGACAGACGACAGCAAGGGAAAATTAATTATTTATTTTATTTTCCATCGTGGTCGTCTGTCGAAATCCCCCCCACCCGGCCCTACTGCCCCACCGCTCTTACCTGCATGGGCCGGGCCTGCCTCAAACATCCTGTGCAAAAATTGACTCCTTTTTAGGTCTCGGCCTGCACCAGCGCTTGCGCTGGTCTGGCCGAGAGTTTTAGTAAGCGGGTTTTGAAAGTGCAAACCCACTGGCTTTCGGCTGGCGACCAGCTTGCGTTCACGATGGCGTGCACGCGCGCAGCTGAGCTGCCATCTGGGTTTCCTATCTCTTCATCATTTCCTCGTCATGGCTCATTAACTCTCTGGACTCTGATGTTTCAATCGCAGCAGCAGCTCACATTACCAACTGACGGCCCTGGACTACAGTCACATGAAAAACAACAGCGATTAGCATTGAAATGCAAGCTTTTTTTTGTCTAGTTAGAAATATTGCTTCGGTGGGTTGATTTCACCTTATATCGCTATTTGTTTTATATTGGGAGTCACAGCCTAATTACCAGTATTTTTGTCTCACTCTGTTTTTTTTAAAAATATTTATTCGCGCAAAGCACAAAGCTATATTTAAGGTTACTTTTTCCGCGTCACTTCTTCACTCTATTTAAACTCCACACCCCCACTCTTATTGTCTCTCTCCTTCTCTCTCTCTCCCTCTCTAATTCTCTCTCTACTTAATTAACTCTCCCCTCTCTATCTTTTTTAGCCTTTCATTCTCTCTCAGCCCTTTATCTGTTTCTCTTTCAAACTCCTTCATTCACTCTCTCTCCCTTCTTTCTCTCTCTCTCTCTCTATCCCGCTCCACTCTTTATTCTATGTACACCCTTTCTCTCTCTTTCTCTCTCACCACCCTCTCTAATTGGGCATTATATCTTCACTCCATCTCTCACTCGGCAACACCACAGCATCACTCAGCATCACTCAGCGCAACCACAGCATCAATCAGAGCCAGCACAGCATCAATCAGAGCCAGCACAGCATCACTCAGCACCAACACAACATCTCTCAACGCCATCACAGCATCACTCAACGCCATCACAGCATCACTCAGTGCAACCACAGCATCACTCAGTGCAACCACAGCATCACTCAGTGCAACCACAGCATCACTTAGGTCCACAACAGCATCACTCAGCGCCACCACAGCATTACTCAGCAGCACCACAACATCACTCCGCGCCACCACAGCATCACTCAGCACCACCATAGCTTCATTCAGCGACACCACATCATCACTCAGGGTCAACACTGCATCACTCAGCACCACCACAGGATGACTCAGCACCACCACAGGATGACTCAGCACCACCACAGGATGACTCAGCACCACCACAGGATGACTCAGCACCACCACAGCATCGCTCAGCACCACCACAGCATCGCTCAGCACCACCACAGCATCGCTCAGCACCACCACAGCATCGCTCAGCACCACCACAGCATCACTCAGCGCCACCACAGCATCACTCAGCGCCACCACAGCATCACTCAGCGCTACCACAGCATCACTCAGCGCCACCACAGCATCACTCAGGGCCACCACAGCATCACTCAGGGTCACCACATCATCATTCAGGGCCACCACAGCATCACTCAGGGCAACCACAGCATCACTCAGGGCCACCACAGCATCACTCAGCACCACCAGAGCATCACTCAGCACCACCACAGCATGACTCAGCACCACCACAGCATCACTCAGGGTCACCACAGCATCACTCAGGGGCACCACAGCATCACTAGGTGCCACAACAATATCACTCGGCACCACCACAGCATCACTCGGCGCCACCACAGCATCACTCGGCGCCACCACAGCATCACTCGGCGCCACCACAGCATCACTCGGCACCACCACAGCATCACTCGGCACCACCACAGCATCACTCGGCACCACCACAGCATCACTCAGCGCCACCACAGCATCACTCAGCACCACCACAGCATCACTCAGGGCCACCACAGCATCACTCAGGGCCACCACAGCATCACTCAGGGCCACCACAGCATCACTCAGGGCCACCACAGTATCACTCAGCACCACCAGAGCATCACTCAGCACCACCACAGCATGACTCAGCACCACCACAGCATCACTCAGGGTCACCACAGCATCACTCAGGGGCACCACAGCATCACTAGGCGCCACAACAATATCACTCGGCGCCACCACAGCATCACTCGGCGCCACCACAGCATCACTCGGTGCCACCACAGCATCACTCGGCGCCACCACAGCATCACTCGGCTCCACCACAGCATCACTCGGCACCACCACAGCATCACTCGGCACCACCACAGCATCACTCAGCGCGACCACAGCATCACTCAGCACCACCACAGCATCACTCAGAACTATAACAGCATCCCCACAGCATCACTCAGCGCCACCACAGCATCACTCAGCGCCACCACAGCATCACTCAGCGCCACCACAGCATCACTCAGCACCACCACAGCATCACTCAGCGCCGCAACAGCATCACTCAGCGCCGCCACAGCATCACTCAGCGTCGCCACAGCCTCACTCAGCGCCACCACAGCATCACTCAGCGCCGCCACAGCATCACTCAGCGCCGCCACAGCATCACTCAGCGTCACCACACCATCACTCAGCACCGCCACAGCATCATTCAGGGCCACCACAGCATCGCTCAGCACCACCACAGCATCGCTCAGCACCACCACAGCATCATTCAGCACCACCACAGCATCATTCAGCACCACCACAGCATCACTCAGGGCCACCACAGCAGCATCACTCAGGGCCACCACAGCATCACTCAGGGCCACCACAGCATCACTCAGGGCCACCACAGCATCACTCAGCACCACCACAGCATCACTCAGCGCCAAGACAATATCACTCTGCACCACCACAGCATCACTCAGCACCACAGCAGTATCACTCAGCAAGACCTGAGTATCATTCAGCATCACCTCAGCATCGTCTCCGCAACAGTCACCACCACCACCACTACCACCTCAGCATCACTCGGAATCTGGCATCTGTTGATTCTCCCCTAGCGTCTGGCCGCTGCTAGTGTTATAATACAGGTACTAGTTCCCAACCTTCACCCTCCGATTGTTTATGCCCCCTCAAAAAAAAAGCTTTAACAAACAACCATTGCAATAGGCAGAAACAAGTTGCCAGCATTGCAAGAACAAAAGAAAACTGAGGAAATTTTTTATTGTAAATACTTTTTTTAATATAGTCGTTCAGTTTTACATAATGCCTTCTTGGTCATATATAAATTAACAAAAATGCTTCTGACACTTTTTTATTATAAATTTTCAGCATGCTGCACAGCAGCCACACTTCTCTACAGCACAGCTTGAAGACATTGGCAAAGTCAATAGCTCTGGCTAAACACTTATAAGGCCCCAAAGGCGAGACCTATTGGCTATGCCAATGCTTGTTTGAAGGTGTTTCCCATGCAATCCAGCTAATTGCCTCACCTGTCTTGATGGAGACACCTGGGTGTAATAGAAGGTAGAGGAGAGGGATGGGACTGAAGATGGAGTGGTATTAGGTACTGCCCCAGGCACTGAGTTGAAATGTTTGGCACAGGATCATCTCCAAGTGCTCGAGGAGCTTTGCCATACTCTCAAGGACTGGTCCTGTCATTTCCTGTCCTTCCATTATCTGCTTGCTCACAGTGGGTACAGAGGCCGACAGCCTATTGAAGGCTTGGCAGATCACTCATGCCTCAGCCTGGCTTTCTCTCTCACAATGTCCCTAATTTCTGCTGGAGTATCCAGGGAGGTAGTAGTGTTCCTCTATGTCTGCATGAGAAAGGTCTGCCCCTACATGTTACTCGTTCATTGCATGAGTATCCATAGTGCCTCAGCTACTATTGCCTTCTGCTTCATGGGAATAGGTGGAGCCGCAGCTTTGGCATCCTGAGCCAGGCCAGGAATGTTACGCATTTTGTCACCAATGGGCTGCAGTGCATGCAGCTGTTCTGGACCCACCCCCTTGCTGACTAATGGAGAGAATCTCCTCTAGATGAAGTAGACTTAGCACATCTTCAGCTGTATTGTGTCACTGGCAACAATGGAGGAAAAATAGCTGTGACTGGCTAGCTGCTGGCCTCTGTGGTGGAAACAGTATTGGCAGTTTGGCTGCTGCAAGTAGTGGTGGCTTATCAGCCCCTGGCTACAGCAGTTGCAGTGGCTGTGGCTGGCTGGCTGCTGACTGTAGTGTCCGGTACAAGTATGGTATAAGTGGTAGGTCCTAATCCTCATAAAAATCATGATGACGGGAGATATCATGGGATGTTGTGACAATGTGAGGCACATCTACACACATCCTCAGCCAGTATCATACCTATGAGTCAGGTCTGTAATTACCATGGATGTAGCCAATCCTACCACATCATAATATCACCTAGGATGCTGTCATCCTCCAATCCACACTTCCACCCATCAAAATGAGGAATAAACTGAGGCCTTGGTCTGAAGGGCAGTTGAAAACACGTTTTTCTGCTACCTTTAATTTTTTTACCATACACATTCCTTGAGGTGATACCTGGTGGTACATGCATGGTGTATGCACCGTAGACCAAACGTTTTGCTTGCAAACCCTACTTGTGGAAAATCACAGTTATTACTGCCCTTGTTAGCTTATCATGGAGCCAAACTGTCCTCTACCCCGGCATTGAACCTTCCAGACTTGCTGTGTTCAGGATGAAGAGAACTATCTTCTCTCAGGTTCGAAAATTCCATTTGTGGCCAAAATATTAAGCTAATGTGAAGAGGTTATGCCCCTTATCATTCTCTTGAGATAATTGCCCCTCCTCTTTACCATATCTACTTCTCAGTGTAGACAGGCACATTCTTATTCTTGAGTTAGAGTGGGTAGTAGTGGTTCCCGAATGGGAGATTACCGCACAATCAAAAGAGAGATATGTATCACAGTATTCAAGTCTAGTGTGAATCAATCAAATGCAACTTCTTAATTTGTTGGGGTGCTAGTACAGCTCGATTCACCTACTACCAAAGGTGCTATTCACACATTAGAACCTAACTTGTATACATATATAAAACATAGAGCTTCATTCAGCACTCCCCTTAAACAATTCTATTGATCCAAAATGTACCGGATAAGTTCAGCCATCATAAGTTGTTGTAGTAATACACATTAATTATTCAAACAGTGTTTCAGCAAAGGGCAATGATATCTTGATCCAAAATTCAAACAGTAAAAAAACGTCCAAAATTTCGGTGTTCCACTTGTTGGTTTTATTCTTTATCTTTCTCCCAGCATAGAATTTGACATTTGCCAACACGTGTTTCGTCTACTCATAGACTTTCTCAAGGCTGGACAAATAAATACCAAATATTTGTATTTGTTGGTTACAACAAAGTTTCCATTTCTACAGATTATTTTAAGACAGGATTGGTGAGAATTGCAATCGATAAGACCATGTTGTGAAATAGCCACACTATGGCCAAAGAATGTGTTACGAGTTGGGAAAAAAAAAAAAAGAGAACAGAAAGATGGTGAAAAGATCCAAAACCACCAGTATATCAAAGAAAAAAACAACACGATTTAGTTGTGATATAGACAAATCAGGCAAAGGTTGGCAGCCCTTTTGAACTCCAAAGTGACATATACGGAAATGTGTGATTAGAGACATATAGTTCACCAAGTGTAGATAGTATTTGACCGAATAAAAACTCTTATAATGTACTGTTAAACCCACCGATATTGCGAGGTAATTATGATATTCCTTGAGTATGCTTTCGCGCAGCTGTATCTTGTTCAATCCTGTTAGCATCTAAGTATTCAAGGAGATCTATTTGAAATAAACAGAATTTCATTAATGCACTGACCTAACAAGTCATTCAATGTGCGCTGGTAGTTGGTGCTCATTGTATCTTGCACTCAATACGTTCAATAAGTTCAATTGCCCTAGTTTAGTCCCCAGGTCTCTACAGATGCCTGAGTACATCAAGAGATGTGCAAAATAAACATACTTGTAATAAATTGGAGATTGGTCCAAATTGAATGTATCTTCCGCGGGTGGGTTAGCAATTGAAGGTAACCCGGTCCACCTAATATAATCCTGTAATAATGAGGGAATTTGAAAAATCATAATTATCATGACACTTCCAACACCATGTTATAGTAGTGGAGAATACAGGTCCTGTTAGGTCACTTGTACACGAGCGGGCTATATGTGATATACTTATCAATATTGGCATATAACTTGCCTATTCCACCTATTCAACAAGTATGTCTAATGATTTAGATATCTCTTCCATAGACAAGTCTTCAAATTGTGCTACCCCAGTCCAATATGGTAGTATGGAGTAAGGTTCCCCTTTCAAAATACTAAATAAGAGTCAGCTACCTGTGACCTGCCTATCAATATTGGCATGTGAAAAAACGCATGTAAATACCTATGACACCGTAGATGTCTATGTAGCTTTGGATAAGCCCAGTTTCCAGACCACTTCTTGTAATACGGCACAATCTCAGTTCCAATAAAAAGTTTACAGCAAGATCGCTATTCAGTTATCTATCAGGGCAATGCATAAAAATAACCAGTATTAGAATAAACTCTCTTTTCTCGTAGGCTAACACTCTTAGGGGCATATTAGCAAGACTGGCGATAAAATTATCGCCGTTTTAGCGGCAGGAAACTGCCGCTAAAACGGCGATAATTGGCTTGCTAATATGCGTTATAGAATTCAATAGAAGCCCAGGTTAGATGTCCTGCACATCTAACCTGGGCTTCTATTGGAATTCTATAACGCTTATTAGCAAGCCAATTATCGCCGCTTTAGCGGCAGTTTCCTGCCGCTAAAACGGCGATAATTTTATCGCCAGTCTTGCTAATATGCCCCTAAGTTTTGTAAAATATTGGCGTAACACTATACTCTCAAACCTCCCAAATATGTAATCACCGTGTTAACCTGGCGCGGTGAATCTGAGCGGCCTCCAATGCGCACACTCACGTTCTACTAATCCACTACTTCATCCCCGAACATTCCTAATGGATTGTTTCTCTAAATTGTAAACAGAATTTGAGAAGTTTAATGGCCGTAAATTTATCACGTAAATTCTTAGTAGTCTGGAATCAACTAATAAAAAGTAAAAGAGAAGAAACCCTCCGGGAACATCTTACCCCAAGTCACGTAATTCTCGCTTCCTCTGTAAATCTGGGACAGCGTTGTCGAGAAAAAAGAGTTTATTCTAATACTGGAGATTGTGCCGTATCACAAGAAGTGGTCTGGAAACTGGGCTTATCCAAAGCTACATAGACATCTATGGTGTCATAGGTATTTACATGCGTTTTTTCACATGCCAATATTGATAGGCAGGTCACAGGTAGCTGACTCTTATTTAGTATTTTGAAAGGGGAACCTTATTCCATACTACCATATTGGACTGGGGTAGCACAATTTGAAGACTTGTCTATGGAAAAGATATCTAAATCATTAGACATGCTTGTTGAGTAGGTGGAATAGGCAACTTATATGCCAATATTGATAAGTATATCAGATATAGCCCGCTCGTGTACAAGTGACCTAACAGGAGCTGTATTCTCCACTACTATAATACGGTGTTGGAAGTGCCATAATAATTATGATTTTTCAAATTCCCTCATTATAACAGGATTATATTAGGTGGACCGGGGTTCCTTCAATTGCTAACCCACCCGCGGAAGATACATTCAATTTGGACCAATCGCCAATTTATTACAAGTATGTTTATTTTGCACATCTCTTGATGTACTCAGGCATCTGTAGAGACCTGGGGACTAAACTAGAGCAATTGAACTTATTGAACGTATTGAGTGCAAGATACAATGAGCACCAACTACCAGCGCACATTGAATGACTTGTTAGGTCAGTGCATTAATGAAATTCTGTTCATTTCAAATAGATCTCCTTGAATACTTAGATGCTAACAGGATTGAACAAGATACAGCCATGCAAAAGCATCCTCAAGGAATATCATAATTAGCTCGCAATATCGGTGGGCTTAACAGTACATTATAAGAGTTTTTTATTCGGTCAAATACTATCTACACTTGGTGAACTATATGTCTCTAATCACACATTTCCGTATATGTCACTTTGGAGTTCAAAAAGGGCTGCCAACCTTTGCCTGATTTGTCTATATCACAACTAAATCGTGTTGTTTTTTTCTTTGATATACTGGTGGTTTTTGGATCTTTTCACCATCTTTCTGTTCTCTTTTTTTTTTTTTTCTTCCCAACTCGTAACACATTCTTAGGCCATAGTGTGGCTATTTCACAACATGGTCTTATCAATTGCAATTCTCACCAATCCTGTCTTAAAATAATCTGTAGAAATGGAAACTTTGTTGTAACCAACAAATACAAATATTTGGTATTTATTTTTCCAGCCATGAGAAAGTCTATGAGTAGACGAAACACGTGTTGGCAAATGTCAAATTCTATGCTGGGAGAAACATAAAGAATAAAACGAACAAGTGGAACACCGAAATTTTGGACTTTTTTTTTACTCTTTGAATTTTGGATCAAGATATCATTGCCCTTTGCTGAAACACTGTTTGAATAATTAATGTGTATTACTACAACAACTTATGATGGTTGAACTTATCCAGTACATTTTGGATCAATAGAATTGTTTAAGGGAGTGCTGAATGAAGCTCTATGTTTTATACATTCTTATTCTTGTCCATGCCGTTGTACCATAGCACTGAATGGGGTCTTTACCATGAGACTGCCGAATGCCAAGGCTTCCTCCTTTTGCAGCTATTCACAACCTCCAGCTCCAGATCCCATGTTTTGTTGGTTGTCAAAACGGTAGACATGGCAGTAGGATTCTGCTCAAAGTCCACTCCCCTTGCCTCATTCAGGCTGTGGTGTGCAGAATGAGGCTTCAAGTGAACCCTGAGGTGTGCACATGTGTGCTCCTCTATCAAAGCTGTAGCTATAAAGCTGCAGCATACTTTACTTGTTCGGCAGGGCCGTAGCAATCACTAGCACATCCTTAAACAGAGTTTAGGGATGTGCTGGACCCACTGAACTATGCCTCTATGTTGCTACTGGCCCATTTTTCTTGCTTGCACTGTGGTCCATGGCACCCGTGCCACACGACTGGGCTAGAAAATGCCAGTTTCAGGTTGTCATTCATGCATGGTGATTCTGCATCTTATTCTGATCATGCAAAATTGATCCATGCGAAATAAATCCGTGCAGTAACATTGCATGCAATAATTTTGCATGCAAAAATACCAACAGAGCATTATGAATTTTTTGCATAATAGTATTCTATTTTAGATAAATTTTTTCTATGGTTTTATCGCAAGACTCCGAAAGAGAGAATAAGCCGAACCACCTCTCCTCAAAGAAAAATTCAACATTGAAAAGCGATTAGTCAATGTTACACCAACAGGTCTAGGTATTCAAACAGTGTAGAAAATCACTAAGCATGAAGGCTAACAAAGCCCAGAGAATATACACTGCTATAGATCAAGAAAAAAATACGCCATAACAAGTAGCCTGAATTAAGTAATTAATTACGTTAAAATATACAACTTTAGGATAATGAAGAACATCTAGCTGTACCCAATTTCTAAAAAGCTATCGAACAATTTTCCCCCAGTCATTAACTCGGACATCAGAGCTAAAACGATTATGTTTCTTAAAATAATCCAGTCTTTATATTTATATATCTATTTTCACACAAAAATGTGAGAACTCAGCCAAGACTTTCATGAAGGCAAAACACATTATAGGAGACATTACAGCAGTAGCCTGCAAATTAATTTGCACAACAATATCCTGCTACTGGCAACGTTGCAATTATTGATGCGTAACAGAAGTGCATGGCACACACTTTTCAAGGACTGTGTTGCCAGAAATTTGGAGCGACAATCACAAATTACTAAGGGGCATATTATCAAGAAACCGCGTTAAAATTATAGCCGCTTTAGCGGCAGAAAACTGCCGCTAAAGCGGCGATAACGTGCTTGATAATATGCCCTGGAGAATTCCAAAAGAAGCCCATGTTCTGGTGTCAACATGGGCTTCTATTGGAATTCTCCAGGGCATATTATCAAGCCCATTATCGCCACTTTAGCTGCAGTTTTCTGCCGCTAAACCGGCGATAATTTTAACGCCGTTCTTGATAATATGCCCCAAACTGCTTAGGGCAAAAGGGTGAAGCATACTCCAAATTCCTAAGACAAATGAGATACAACTTTTTATAAATAGTTATTAATGGGAACTTATAATTGTACTAGATAGCCCGAATGGATATTTATGCCCATATCATGAGTGGGTGCGCTTCGCAAAGCATAGTTGCGCACCTGTAGCCATATTACGGATGCACCGCATTGCCCTGCGTTGCGCTGGGCGTAATTTTCAAAAGGAGTGTCCAGGCCAATCCAGGAAAATGCGCCGCATTATGGTGAATGCGCTGCCCCCAGGGCAGCCGCGAATTCACTCTACCCTGGGGGCAGCGCATTCATGTGAAAAACGGAGCGGCTGCGTTACAGCTGCTCCGCTTTTCACAGTGCAGGCGGCAACCAACCTGTACTTTTAAGGGGATTAGAGATCCCCTTGCAGACTGGTGCAGTCAGTGACTACACCCTCCTACAAAGGGATGTCTGGGGGGTCCATGGGACCCTCTTCACGCCCTCCAGAGGGCTGCCATCAGGGGGTGCACTGACAGTGCACCACCTGTTATGTGGCGCACTGTCAGTGTGCCTCCTAAGAGCTTCTTTGCCTCTGTGCCCGCATCTTTAATACAGCGTGGGTTCAAAGGCAAAGGGATACCCTCATTTGCATGGGGCAAGCACCCATGCAAATGAGGGAACACCCTCTGAAGACAGTGCTTTATGTGCTCCAGCGCTATTGGTATTACAGAAGGGGCCACACAAGCATCTGCGGCCCCTTCTGTAATACCAAAGTGCACCAGGGGCACGCAAAGTTGGCGCAAACACCAGTTGCGCCCCCGGGGCACTTTCATAATATGGCCTCTGTTTGTTAGACATTGCCCTGTATAAACCACTTACTCTTAGTTCTGAAATTCCAGAATTAGGTCAGGAGTTCAAGCAGTTCAGCTCAGGAAAGGGAGCAGTGGTTGCCTCTCCCTGCACCAAATAACTGGCAAATTTAATGAGGCCCTTTATCTCATGCCTTTGGGAATTTTTAGGTCATGCTTAGGGATTCAAGAAAGTAGTTCAAGGTACTCTCAAAGATGATTAGTTGATCATTTAATCAATATATAATCATTTCATGTGGCCAGAGGTGGTTTTGCCATCACCTACTCCTGAAGTGTAGCAAGAAATCGGACATTCCAAATGCTTAGTATACTTTGCATTACTCCCATGAATGCAGATGTCAGACTCCTTTATTTGTAGAGATCTGGGAGAGTCAATACATCTGTAACAGAGAGACGGATGCTGTATCCCAGTCACCACCTTTAAGCATCTGAAGAGGTTACCAGTGCCAGACACAAACAATTTATAATTGCATGCAATTTAGTTTGACTCCCTAAATCAACATGCCGCATACTTCTTAAAGGAAGCAAACCTCACACAATTATCATTATTCATTTTAATTCAATGGAGATTCATTTGGAGAGTCTTTGTTTTATAGTCATTGTATAAAATGAGAATAGCACCGCCATCAAGTAACTGTGATTTTATTAAGAAATTATCGCAATCTATCTTGCCTTTCTTGCAGTTCTCCGCACAGCACTACTGTAACTGAACATTCTGCCATTGCTCTTTGTTTTTAAAAAAGTCCTTGCAGCAAAGTCGCCATTTCTGCATATTGACCCTGTGTGTGTTTCGCCTTATTACGGACCCTCTGTTCGCTGGTATTTCTGTGCATGTTTACACTGTCATTCGTTGCTACACTGTATGCGAGCTGTGTTCCTAAATTCGTACTGTAAAATTGATTTCAACCAAATGGATTTTTTAACCCTCTAGTAACGCCATTTATGAGCCCCTTGCACTGCTGTTGCGTCACTTTTTGTGATGTTATGGCGGCGCAAATCACAAAATCATATGAGGTCATGCAAAGCCACTTTATGTGGCTTTGAATGGACTCATAGATATGGAATAAGGCAAGGCAGCGTAAATCACTGCGTTTCCTTACTCTGCGTTTGGGAGGCATTCCATGGGCATTGCTGTGGGTGTCCCCACGCAACACCCATAGATTTTGACGGTTCCCCAGATTTAGAAAACCATGTAAACCTGGGGATGCGCCAAAACCTAAATACGTTTATTTCTTCTCGTTTTTTCCTTTTTCTATGTGTGCTGCATCCTGCAGCACACATAGGAAGAGGAAAAAGCCTTCCAGGATTGTTTTTGTGCAGGAAGGTGCACCTTCCTGCACAAAAACAATCTTGCTGACAACACAGGCACCCTTGCACCATGGTGCTTAACTTCGAGACAATGTGTAAAGTATTTATGCAGCATTTCAAACAGTTTTAAAGTAAAAACACAAAACTAGAAGAATCCCACACAAATTTAGAAACATAGAATAACATGTAATAAATTATTTGACACCAACAGGACAAAATTCCAATTAGTAGAACCAGAGATACACAATTTGAAAGATTAGTTAATGATTACAATGGGCTTGTTGCAATTGGGTTCTGCCAATTCAGTACACCCGGATTTCTTTCTTTTTGGATCACCCGGTTTTGGACTTTTTACTGTGTGTGAGCCTCACTACATGTGTCTCACTCATGCAATTACATGGAAAATGGCCTGTGCATGTTTACTGCCAGTGTCCGCATTTTAAGATGCGGCTGCTGCCATGCAGCAAGGGTAAGGGACACTTGGCTGGTTACTTGTGAACATACAAAAAATGAACAGCGCAGAGCCCTTGAACAGCTGTCTTATGCAAGTCTTTTCATGGATGAATGCCAGCTCCCTTAAGTTTAACGGGGACAAAACCGAGGTGCTGCTGGTGGGTAACCTTCCTCATCTCTGGGGCCCTCATCTATGGCCAGAGGTGAAGGGTAACATTCCCAGCCCCGCTCCTGTGGTTAAGAACTTGGGAGATTGGCTGGATAATTAACTATCCATGAGTCAGCAAATTACGAAGGTGGCGGCCACTTGTTTTGGCATCCTAACATGGCTTAAGAAAATCTTGGGCTGTCATTCAACTCTGCCTAAAGAATGATCATTCAGGATTTACTAATGTCCAGATTAGATTATGTGAACATTCTCTATCTAGGGGTCCAGAACAGCTTACTCAGACAGCTGCAGATGGTGCAAAACAGGGCAGCTAGACTTTTACTCCATCCCCCGAAGTTCTCTTCGACTGCCAATCTACTCCGAGAACCTCATTGGTTTCCTATCGAGCCCTGTGCCCAATTCAAAGCACTATGTTATGTGCATAAATGTCTATCTAATTCTGGCCAATCTATCTTAGATCTCTGGTGTCTTTTTATACACCCAGTCAATCTCTGCGATCAAGTAATCTTGACCTTGCCTGGTTCCCAGAATAAAGAGATCTTGGCAAGGAGGTCGAGCCTTCTACTTCTTAGGCCGAAAGCTATGGAATTCCCTCCATCTGGATCTGAGGGCTTATCGCTCCCTTCTGATTTTCCAGAAGAGGTTGAAAACCTGGTTGTTCTAAACCTCCTGGAATAGGAACTATCCTTTTAAAGTGTAGGTGGATCTGTTTCGGTGGCAAAGCGCTGGGAAACCCTCTCTGGGGGGCGGTCGTCAATAACTCTGCTGCTTTCCTTGCTTAGAGGTTATGTAGGTAGTCGATTAGTGTGGCATGGGTTGGGGCTCTCAGTTGTCCTAGCGCGGGGACACTCCGTTGGGAGTAACCATTGCGCTTTACAAACTTCTTAATAATAATAATAATAATAATAATAATAATGTGCTATAGAAATTCAATTTACATAACAATTGTGTGCACACGTGTGGATTGCGTGTGGGAGACTACTGTCGTGCGCAGGCCGGTAACTGTGCACTGGTAGCCTGGTTCAGTGGGGACTCTGCAGGATTAGATATTGACCTGGGGTAGGTCTTATAATGTTAGTGTACACTAATAGGGAAAGTCAGTGTGATTTACTGTTTTGTCTGTTTTGGCACTTTATTATACACATAGGGAGAAAACTGTCTTAGACTGCAGTTTCACTTCCCTTTGGCCTACAGAAACCAGTGGCTTATTGAAATGGGGTGTAGCCTGTGCGGGAACATCAATTATGGAAGATCCACAAAGATATCTGTGCAAATTATGGGTCATCCACAATTATCATATTTCTCTCGCTCCGCTCAGGATCAGAGCCCAGGCCTTTTGTCACACCGCTGTGCCCAGTTAATTACATTTCTCCTCAGCAGCAGGAACAAAGGCTTCCCTACACAAAGGGAGCAATTAAAAGTGCTTCACTCAGCTCCTTAGTAGGAAAGGGGTGGGGCAATGTGATCTGCAGCAATCAATGAGCTTTCACACTGTGCCAGGAATGGGCCTGCCCAAGCTCACTGATAAAAGGAGGGAGGCCAGACCTCTGGAGCCAACACGGGAGGGGGACCCCTCTAGAGAAGCCCTTGCAGTGATGTCAGCGAGGGACAGAGCTGAGGCCCTCAGAGATGTGACTAGGGTCTCCTGGATGATGCCATTTTGATCTGTGTCAGCATGCTGTGCAGGAGGGTTGGGACAGGGGTGTAGAGGTGATGTGGCACCCTGGGTTTGGCCAGGGGTGCATGGCATCTGGAACCTTCTACTCCCCTCTAAAAACTCTTGTACAAGAGGGGAGACCACAATGCTGGACCCTGGGATCGCCATGGAGAATTGGAAGGAGGAACCGCCTGATGCCCAGAAAGGACTAAGAACTTTGCCCAGTTGACCGCAGGGTCAGTGGCTCTCCCCAAGGGCCAGGGAGGCTGGTCCCACTTACATCCCTTGAGGACCAGTTGGGGGAAAACCCTGATTTCTGCGCTCAGAGACAGATACCTGACGGAAGGCTGGCGCAGGAAGCCAGGAGAGCAACTCTCTGAGAACTACACTGCTTTAGAGGTGATGGGGGTCTGCTACAACTAACACTGGTGGCTAGAGCTCACCAAGAGGAGTAAAATGAGCCCAAGATCATCCAAATCGGCCCAACACGGTCTGAGTTATGGTGTTTTAAAGTTTGGTGACATTTGACCTTTCAGCCGACGGAGTGCATGGGGCCCCGCTGCCTTTTCTTCATTTACCCCAGGCGTGGCCAAGATCCAGGGGTCAATGCAGGATTTACTACTTTATTTTCCTCAGGGGGGGCGTGTGTGGAGCACCCTCCCAGTTTCCAATATGGCCCAAAGGGGGCCCCACCTCCCCGGGTGCTGAGGCAAAGGAAGGGGGAGCACCACCACACTCCCCCATCAGTGGTGGACCTGTGTCCTGCTTCCTGTATCTATGTGTGGGAGATCGGGGCAGCCATCAGAAGAACAACACCCTGCCCACATGAAGCGGGCATGGGAGAGCAGAGTTGCCGGCTCCCAACAGCAGGAAGAGAGGCAGCCAGGTGGGAGCTGGCGGGGCAGCCAGGAGTGAGCTCCCTGGGCTGCCCCCAACATCTGTAGTACGTGGGGTGCACGGGTGGGGATGTGCACCCCCAAAAAAGAAAGAAGAGAGGCACGCTACGTGAGGCCGCATGCCAGAAAAAGAAAAAAAGCTCTGTGTTTCTTTTGGCACAGTGGGAGAGCCGTTACTAAAAGATTCGCTGTTCCCAGAAGAGCATCCCATAATACCCTGCGGGGCTTTTCCATTTGGGTCATTTGCTTGCTTTATTCTTCGTGGCCCGAGGATGACAGGGTTAACACCAACTACACCATGGAAGCTTGGGGGCGGGGGCTACAGGAGCGCAGCAGCACCACCCTAGAATTTTTTTAAGTTACTCACCCTATGTTTTGGAATCCTCAAAACCAGGACCCCTCTGGAATTTTCCTAATGTTTCAAAACACTCCACAGGCTGGAGCTTTGGCTCTACAGCTGGAAGTGCTGTGCCCTGTAGGGGCTGATGGTATGGTTGCAATTACTGTGGCCTGAATATGTGTAAAAAAGGTACATACATTGACAAGTCTATGGTTGAATGTTAATGTAGTAAAAATGTGTTGCCCTCTACGGGCTACTTTTATGATTGCACTTGCCAAAAAAAGAACACAGGCAACTTTTGTTCATTTTAAAATGCTTTATAATTACAATAAGTTGACAATGAGTATTGGTCATAGTGCATATCCTTTTTTAACATTAATAAGTGCATTTACACATGATTCTTCTTTATTATTGAGGCATTTAAGTACAAAATTAGGTCTTTGACATGTGGTTTGTTGATCTTGACCCTTTGACCAAGCCAGTAGAATAACCTTGTATGTTTGAATGACCCTTTTAGGGGGTAAAAAGTGATTATGCAATGTCATCTATGGTATTTCTCAGCAACCAATGTATATATTTGTAATTTACTAAGTAGTATTTAGTAGTGTGCATGTAATAAATGTACTTTTCCTTTTTTTAAAGAAAAAGCACTGACTGGACAATCATTTATTGAGTGTTATTATTGCATGCCAGTGAACAGTGATTACTTCTCTCCTGATACTTCACGCTACAAAGGCAAATCAGTTATTGTTCCTTGTAGGTCCTTGGTGGCCATTTTGGGAGGTGCCTGGCTACCTATAATTTTTTAATTGCATTGCATTGAAGGCATTTGTGAAGTTTTACTCTGTTATGATTTACTGTTTTCACACTTATTTTAGTTAAAATTTTTGTTACCAGTATTTGGGATGCACAGGGGAGCCTGTGTTGCTCGGGGGGGGGGGTTGCTGGACCCCAGTTGTATATTTATTATTTGCCCACTAGTTTCACCTGCAGCGCTTTGATGCTTCTCTGCCATTTGCCACACACCCTCCAACACGGCCCTCTTAAGGGACCGGGAAGTGCGTCCGTGCTGCGGGTGTGCCGATGGTGCACAGAAGGCATGACAAAGACAAGCCTGTCTGTGCCCTTCTGTGCCCGTCCACAGCCGGATAGTGCCAAGTGCCAGAACACCTGGCCCTTTTGCCCTCCAACAATACTCTGAAGCAGAACTTTTGGAAATTGGTGCACAAGGTAAGTTTGCCTCTTGTACCGTTCTTGACCCCAACGTTTCTACTATTCAATCTTCCTGTCATAATTGTACTTTTTCATTTCAAAATGGCTATCCCCGAAGGTTTTGATCTAATAAGAGCCGACAGACAACATAAGAGAGGTGGCAGCATTGCTATCATTTATCTCAACCACATTAAGCATACCTATAGATCCCTTTCACATTTTAATTGTGAAGCTCTTATGCTCAACATAAAAATTAATAATGCTTAGTCTTTTAATGGTCTCCTGATTTATCGTCCCTCATGCCCTAGGGAAAACTTCATTCAGTTCCTTCTGGGTTTCATGGAATCCTGTGTAGATTTCTAAAATTTTACGATTCTAAGGGATTTGAATTTTTATCTAGAGTGCCTCGATGACAGAGACACAGATCAACTAATGGACAACCTCCAGACTTTCGACCTTTTACAACAAGTACATTTTCCAACCCCTGAGGCCAATTACACATTAGACAGCATATTTACAAGCAATCTGTCTTGATTCACTCCCTGTGCTCTCATGCCCACCACCAGGGGGCCGCATTGTGGGGCTTTCCAGTGTTCTAATATGCTTCCAGACACTCCCCTGCATGCATATCCTGACTTCAAGGCATTTGGACACTATTTAGGAATTGACATCCATTCCCAATCCATGCCGGGTTTTGTGGAAGCCAGTCTGCTCATGCTGGAAACTCCTTTACCTATAATCCCCTGCTCACTGCTTCGTCTCCACCCCTGCAGGACAAGGATGGGTGGAGGATTTCAGCTCACCTGTGACTGGCTGCTGCTAGCCTGCTCACACCTGATGCATGTGATTACTGTGAGCTCTTTTAAGCCTCAGCTCCCTTCAGGCCAAGGTTGGTCATTGTAGTTGTATACCGGTGAGACCGATCCTTGTTTCCAGTGTTTCCTGTGCTTTTGATACCCTTGTTTCCAGTGTTTCCTGAGCTTTTGCTATCCTTGCTTCCAGTGTTTCCTGGGCTTTAGTTATTCCTTGTTTCTGAACAGCAGCAGTTTCCCTTGTTCCTGAACTAACACTGCCTGCAGTGCTACCTTGACTTCTGAGCCTTAGAATTTCTTGTTCCTGACCTGCAGCTGTTTCCCTTGTTTCTGGACTAGCACTGCCTGCAGTGCTGCCTTGACTCCTGAGTCTTAGCATTCCTTGTTCCTGACCTGCAGCTGTTTCCCTTGTTCCTGAACTAGCACTGCCTGTGCTACCTTGACTCCTGAGCTATTGCTCAATTCTAGTTCCTGCTCCATCACTGCCTTCAATGCTACTTTGTTTTCCTGATTCCTGAACCAGCACTATTCTTGTATACCCTTGTAGCCTCCCCTTCTGTATATCCTTTTCCAGTCCCTGCCTTTCTTCCCATTTCCTTGGTTCCAGTTCCTAGTTTGCTGTCTTTCTATTCTACTGGCTTGCTTCTGTTACCTTGTATGTATGTTACTTACTTTCTACCAAGTGTGCCCTGTGATTTCCTTCCTTTCCTGTTAAGCACTCCTCCTTCATAGCTCGTTGTCTATTGGGCTTGTGTTTAGTTCTACCCCCTTGCTGTTACTGCCTTGCGTGTTCCTGTTTGATCGCCAGGATCCGTGGGCACAGCTGACTACCTAGGTGGTGTTTCTTGTTCACTGTGAGTATTGTCTTTGAGTTACATTTATAACATCTCCATAGGTATCAGCTCCACAGACCCTGCCCTTGCATGCATATCCTATATGTGGGTATTTGCAGTCAGTATCTGTAACAGCAATTGTGGGTGAGGAACTTACTGAGCTTCAGTCTTACCGTGTGGAGCTCCCGAGTGCTGTACACCACATTCCCTTTATTGTTAATGTTGTTTCATATTTATGTCTTGCACATTCGTCCTGGGTGTAGTTATTCTGAATGCTAAATCCCCTCATGAGTGCCTGTCCTTTCTGAGTCTTAGCCATCTTGTTCCTTTGTACAGGCTCCCCCATGGATCCCTTTTCTCCTCTGACTTCCTGTGTGATCCTGGGCAGTGCTGTACTCCTCTCTCTGTGTACGTTTTCTCCCCCATTCCCAGTCCTTGCCCAAGTCTCTGACTGTGTTCCCGACATAGTCCCGGGCAGTCCCTGACACAATCCAGACCAAGTGGTAGGTAAAATAATCCCTTTAGCTTGGACTGATCACAGGGCCTTTAAGTTGAAGCTGATCAGCCCTATTACAACTACTTCTACATTGAAGGCATAGGCAGATATGAAAGGAAGATCTTGGCAGAAAATAGACAATCTTAAATGAAATAATTTTCCGGCCGAATCCCGACCTACTACTGATGACAATATTGATCAATCTGTGTCTAACTATGCTGCAAGGGTTGATGCTGCTGTTTGTAATCTTGCTCCTGTTAAAACTAGCTCCAGTCACAGATCCTCACCATCAGGGCCCTAGTACTCTCTGGAGTTGAGAGACCTTAAAAGAAAATGCAGGCACCAAGAACAACTTTGGAGGCTAAATTATAGTTTGGAGGAAAAAACAAGCACAAATCCATGATAAAGAAATATAAAACGAAAATCCATGCCACTAAATCCAATTTGTTTACAGAGAAAATTAGGGCAGCTACTAACTCCACCAAGAAGCTCTTTAAATCTGTAAAGTCACCATCTAACTTTAGTAATAAAAATGCAGTCACACCAGATCAACGGCTATGTGATAAAATCGCTGATTTCTTTTTCACCAAAGTGAACATAATATATACTGAGTTCACCCTTAACAACTGACATAATAGTTCCATCTTCAACAACAGAACAGGCTGAGGATATTATCCTTGGTGATTTATGCCATGAATCTCCTGTACTGTCTACATTCTCCCCATTCACTGAGGAAAGAGTAGCCACACTTGTTGAAACTATAAATTCCGGTGCCCCCACAGATCCATGTCATTCCCAGGTGCTTCATCCAGTAACAAAGAGTATTTCAGTTTATCTTTCCATGCTCCTCTGGCTTTTTTCAGCTGCTTGAAAAAAAAATCATCCATTTTGCCCCTCTTGAAGAAGCCTTCATTGGGCCCTCTTGAGGTGCAGAATTATAGACCTATCTTATGCCTTCCACTACCCGCTAAAATTCTTGAAAAGGCTATGAATCATGAGAGCGTATCCTTTCTGGAAACTTCCAACTGCCTTGATCCAGCTCAGCACAGGTCTAGACTGAAATATTTCACAGAATCCGCCTTAGTGGCGGCCTCTGAACAGATCAGAGCCATTGTGGATAATGGTGGCAATGCGGTCCTGATCCTGTTGGATTTGATGGCTGCATTTGATACGGTTGACCATTCTTTTTTGGTCAGCGTCTTGAAAGAATGGTCATTAAAGGCTAGACCTTAAAATTTATTAAATCCTTTCTGCCAGATAGAGAGCAAGTTGTGGCTCTTGATGGCTTTACTTCTGCCCCTTTTACTCCTCCATGCGGGGTCCCTCAGGAGCTTCACTTAGCCCAACTTTATTTAATGCATACATCACACCGCTGGTTGAACTTATTCAAGCCTGTGGGTTTGCAGTATTCTCCTACACAGACAACTCCCAAATTGTGGTGTTGGTCTCCTCGGAGTCTGAAAAAGTGGCCAGACAATTCAATGCCTGCATGTCTTGCATTGCAGATTGGATGCAGAAAAACTGCCTAAAGCTAAGTTCAGACAAAACCGAAGTTTTACTGTTTGGTAAGGAAATCCTTTATTGGAATGCTACCTGGCATTTAATTTAGGCCCCCTTCCCATGCCAGTCCAGAAAGTAAGAAATCTGTGTGTTATGTTCGATGCCAAACTTAGGATCATGGACCATACCAAACAGGTAACATCCTCCTGAGTTCTTATTCTAAGAATATTTAGGAACGTTTTGCCCTTCCTCCCCTTTGAATTAAGAAAAACAGTTGTTATAGCTTTAGTTATTTCCAAATTAGATTACTGTAATGCTCTATATGTAGGATTTCATGACAGATGCCTCAATAAATTGCAGACCCTGCAAAACGCAGCAGCTCAAGTGTTGAAGAGCTTGCCAAAATTTTGTTCAAACTGTTAAAAAACTGAATTGGCTGTCTATCAGAGCGAGAGTTAAGTTTAGGGCTTTTTGTTGGGCTAACAAAGCATTGCATCCGACAGGCCCTTCTTTCCTTCAAGGCATATTCAAATGGTATGCCTCCTCTCGAACTCTCTGATCAAGCACAGCCATGCAGGGGATCATCGCCAAAATAAAAAAAGAACACGTTGGGGAGGGAGGAGTTTTTCTTATTCCGTTTCTAAATGGTGTAATTCTCTGGCTATCCATCTCAGAGCTCACCCTAATTGGCATCAGTTTAGGAAAGAACTAAAAAGGTGGCTATTTTGTTTCTAGCGCCAAGATGCCAAATGGTAAATGTGCGCTTTACAAACCTTTAACATTAACATTACTAGCCTGCACCACGTCCCCTGAGTAGGCCTTGGACTGCTCTGTTTCACTACCCTGAGAGAGTCAAGTGCAATAATGGGGTGCATGATTCCCAGTAAGGAGAACTGTGGGCATATTACTTTTGCAGGCCACACAACTAATAACCCGATTTCCTACAGGGCTGTACAGCTTGATTCTCAAGGAGCACATGTTCAATATTTGTTTTAAAGAGGTGTGCCAGCGCTTAGTAGACAGCAAGCTGACTGACCCCAGGAAGCTTGCTGAGGAGGCGGGCCTCTCTACCAGCACCAAAGTGTCTAAAAAGGTATCTGAGGGGACTCCCAAAAGGGTGGTAAGGTGTCCTACCAGAAGAAAGAGCGGGGAGAAAAACTAAAAAATAAGGAGTTCTCAAAAGGCCCCCAAAATAATTTCCAAAGGAACAACAATAACCAGCCCCAATCTGAGCAAAGAAGAAAGAGTTCTTTGACAAACAGACAGGGACGTTTGTCCCCTAGTATACTGAATGCTAGAAGTATGGGCATTCCAAGCAAAACACCAAATGTCCCATACAGGGCACAGCCCCCTTGTGGTGGGCAGACAACTGGGTTGGCGAGTGTAGTACTTGGGGAGGAGGTGGTCCCAGCTATCTGAGGAGCAAACAGAGGTTACCCTAGTGTCCCTGGGTGATAAGGAGATGGTACTAAAAGCTATAATAATAATAATCTGGTATTTGTAAAGCGCAAACTAATCACCCCTAAGGGTCTCAAGGCGCTGGGGGCCGTTGGGAAGATTAAGCAAGCTATTGCCCAGAATCACATGGTGCTGGGCTGATCTCATATGCCTTCTAATACTTCTAAGCATAGACAGTGGGTCGCCATCAATGGGCAACAGGTGTAGGCTCTTAGGCACAAAGAAGCCAGCATGACTACTGTGAGGTGTCAGCTGGTGTTCTTAGAGTAGGTCGTCCAAAACACATTCCAGCAAGTCATAGTCTCAGACAACAGGAAGAGTCATCTACCAGTGGGTCTGGTTCCCATTAGTGGGGGGAATCTCACATTCTCTAAAACATAGCTGTGAGACCTGCCATACCTGCAGGTTGTCTGTTGCGCAATGGCATAAAGCACACTAGCTGGAAAGAAGTAGAGCTCAGGTCACACTTGGAGACATTAGGATTGCCTGAATGGGTCTGTATAACCACAAGGTCCCTGGCTTCCCAGGAAAGGAGTCAAGGGAGCCTGGAAAAATGGCCCAGCGAACTGCCATGAAGAGTTTGGACAGGGGGGGGGGGTGGGAAACCAGCCCCTGAAGTTCCTGTGATCAAAAGTGACATGGCACCTGAGGAGGATGCTCCTGACCATACCAGGGAGGACATTGCCGCATTGCTGTCCTGTTTGACCTGCCTGAGCTTGCTGGATGGCAAGTTAAGAGTGGGCCCACCAAGAAGGAATTCTGCAAAGCGCTGAAAGAATGACCCACTCTAGAGGGCTTGAGGTGGAAAACTGAGGCCCAGGCAGCAGGTGATACCTCTGGAGCTCACCTTATCTATTAGGAGACCTCCTATACAGTAATACTAAGGTTCCTGGACCTGGACAGACTGTGTGCTGGTGGTCCCTCAGTGTTATAGAGACTTTCTATTGGGGTTGGCCCATGATATCCCCCTGATATGACATCTGGGGCAAGGCAAGATCTTCCCCAGGCTTGTCGCCCACTTCTATTAATACCAGATGAAGATGGCCTCAAATGCATTCTGTAGGTCCTGTCCCACCTGTCAGACCAATGGGAAGTCAGGCAAAAAAGCTCAAGCTCCCCTGACCACATTATCAGTCGTTGGTACCCTCTGGAGAGGATGGGCATCAGCATTATTGGTCCCTTAGACACCAAGCTAGCTTTAGGCAACATGTTCATTGTGGTCTTGGTGGACCATGCCACCCACTACCCAGAGGCCATCCCTTTGAGGTCGGTGACTGCACCTGATGGGGATTTTGTACCTGTGTGGGGTTCCCCAAAGGGGTAGTGTCTGACAGAGGTACTAACTTCATGTTAGGTTATCATTCCCAAACCAACTGGCATGTGAGAGATTCAACAAGACCCTTAAAGGCATAATAATGGGCCTGCCTGAGCCCATGAGGGGTAGGTGGAATGTCCTCCTGTGATGCCTACTATTTGCCTACAGGAAGGTGCTGCAGAACGGGGTTTGGTTTACCCCTTCAAACTCCTCATGGCCACCCTGATAGGGGACCTCTCAGCCTTGTGAGAGGGTGATGGAAGCAAGCTCCCAGGAAGCCCCATCAGGATGTAGTCAGCTACATGCTGGCCCTCTGGAAAAAGGCACAAGACAATCTTGAGGCAAATCAAGAAGTCATGAAACTCTGGTATGACCAGAAAGTTGCTCAGATGGAGTTTTAACCTGGCCTGAAGGTGTGGGTTATGGAGCATTTGGAGCCCAGAGCGCTTCAGGACTGCTGGATAGACCCATATGAGGTGAAGTAGCGGACCTACCTGGTGGATCTCAAGACCCCAAGGAACCCCTCAAGGGAGCTCCACATAAATCGCCTCCAACCCACTTTAGTCAACATGCTCCTAGTGACAGATGAAGGGGTAGAAGAGGACAGTGAACTTCTTCCTGACCTCTTGTCTGCTCGAGAGCCTGACGGGTCAGTAGAGGGTGTTAATCTGCCCCCTACTCTGACACCAGAGCAGCAGCAGAGTAACTTTCATCAGTTGTTGGGTCAGTTTTCCTCTCTGTTCTCCCTCACCTCTGGGCTCACACATTTGTGTACCCATGATACAGATACTGGAGACAGTCCGCCTGTCAAAAATAACATTTGTAGGCTATTGGGTAAGGTGAGGGCCAGTATCAAGGAGGAGGTCTCATAAATGCTGGCATTAGGGGTGATTGAGCCCTCTGACAGTCCCTGGTCCAGCCCCGTAGTGCAAGGCTGCCCCCATCAGGGCACCACTCCAGAATTCAGGTTCTGTGTGGCCTACTGAGTACTAGATTCTGTCTCCAAGACTGATGCATACCCCATCCCCAAGCTGATAGACAGGCTGGGCGCTACCAAGGTTCTCAGTATCTTTTGTTCTCACATCAGAGCACTGGCAGATTGCTCTGACTGAGGGGGCAAAAGTGAGGTCTGCTTTCTTGATCCTAGAGGGCCACTTCCAGTTCAGAGTGATGCGCTTTGGTTTAAAGAATGTTCCTGCCACCTTTCAGAGGTTGGTCAACAGGGTTTAGTTGGGAAGGAGGAATTCAGTGCCTTCTACTTGAAGGACATAGCTGTCTTCAGCTCCAGCTGGGAGGAATACCTGTACCAGAAGATGCTTCAGGCCCTGCAGCAAGCCTGACTATCAAGGCCAGTAAATGCCTGATAGGGCATGGTTCCATGGTGTATCTGGGCCACATGGTGGCAGGGGCAAGGTGCTGCCCACCAGGCCAAGATTGAGACTACCCTGACCTAGCAACACCTTAAAACACAGACTGAGGTAAGGGCCTCCCTGGACTTCACTAGATACTCTAGGAGGTTTGTTAAGGGATATGGCACCATTTTTGCCCCCATAACAGAGCTTACTTCTAAGAAGCAGCCCACAAAGGTGATCTGGACAGAGGTGATCTGGACAGGGGCCTACCAGAAAGCCTTCAACACCCTCAAGGAGGCCATGTGTACAGCACCTGTAATCAAGGCTCATGACTTCTCTATTGAGTTGATTGTGCCGACAGACACTTTAGAGCACGGCATAGGTGTTGTCTTAGCACAGTTATATGGGGTCTTGGCACTTAAGAAACTGAAACTATACCTGTTTTGTACTCATTTAAGGGTTCAGATAGACCACAGGCCCCTCAGATAGCTCATACAAATGAGGGGTGAAAGTCCCAAACTGTTGAGACGGTCCATCTCCCTATAGGGAATGTACTTTACGGTGGAACACCAACCTGGGTCAGACCACGCCAATGCTGATGATCTATCCAGATTCTTCCAACTTAGGTATAAGAAATCCCAAGAGGCTGGGGAGTTCTTCCTACTTTCAGCTGCGGGGGAGACATGTTAGACCTGTCAGCCTTAGGGTGGTCTTCCCCCATACTTTTTGCATTACTACATCTTTTCTCTGACCTCGCTTTTCTTGGCTTTAGGACTCTGAAACTTAACAGCTGCTAACCAATGTTAAAGTGCATGTGCTCGCTCCCTGAACATAGGTTGATTGACTTATCCACAACTGGCATATTTACTTTATCTATAAGTCCCTAGAAGAGTGCACTACCTGTACCCAGGGCCTGTCAATTAAATGCTACTAGTGGGCCTGCAGCTCTGATTGTGTCTCATAGGTTAACATTGGGAATTCCTTATTACACTTATAAGCTGTAATTCCTGATTGAGAAGGAGTGGATCTGTCATGTTTCATATCACTGGAATGGTAATGATAAATCCTCTCTACTGGTAAAGATGTATTAATTTTTACGCTTTTTAACAATGTCACTTTTAGAGCATTTTTCTGCTCTTGGCCCTGTGTGCCTGCAGCCTGTCTCAAATACGCGTCTGGGGTGGGTGACAGCTGGACTTTGTGCATTCTATCTAGACGGCCACACACAAAGGGAGCTGAGTTGTGTGACTGAGTGATTGTCCACATCCTGATGGGTCATCCTGGGTAGGATGGGAGGGAAGAGCTGCCACACCTGAATAGGCTGTGTCCTGTCCCCACACAAAGGGCTGCATACGTCCCTGGAGTGAAGCTGGAGCAGAGGTCTACAACTGGTTGATCGCGAGCTACTGGTAGCTCAGTGAGACCCCATGAGTAGCTTGCACCAATAGCATCTCCATTTGGTAGCCCTTTTCTGTTGTTTAGGCTATTTAGGCATTTTTTTAGGTGACATTGCCCACCCTCACCCAAACTAGCTGATTAGATTGGCTTAACTGAGCTTAGCTAGGGCCGGGCGGGCCGAAGAGGATGCTGTTTTTCCTCCCTGCACATCTCCGTCCCTGCAACACCTGCCTTTCACACCCTGGCACCACGCTTTTCCTCCTGCACGACGAGTGCCAGTGTGAAACAACAGGTGTGCCAGAGCATAGCAGCCAGTGCAGGAAAGCGTGCAGGTGGCGCAAGCAGTACTGAACTGTTACTGGGACCCACACCATCTGCCTTTTTCAGCTTGTGTATTTGACCAGAGCAGCAGGTAAGCCCTGCCCTGGTCAGCTCAATAGTCGTTGTAAGCCCCTGCCCAGGCCTAACAGTTGCATAGGTGAAACGGCTCAGTGGACGTCCAAGGCACATAAAACTAATTTTTTTTTAAACGGAGTGAGACTTTAAACATTAAAATAAGACAGTGTCACTCTGTTTTTTTTGTAAAAAATAAATTCGTCTTATGTGCCCTGGACTTTGAAAGTCTAGCTCTAACATCTGTGCTGAACTGGCAAAACTAAAGGTGCAGTTTTGCATTATGTGTGTTCTTGCCTCCTTGTTACTAGTGTATAGTCTTCTACTCAGTGCACCCTTACTTATGATCACTGCACCAGGTCATTCACCAAGCAGCTCATGAGATGATGTTGATGCTCAGCAGCAGTGCATTTATTTTAGTTGACAATTCGTTTTATGTGCCTTAGACTTCTAATAAGCTCCGATAGATGCTGCAATCTAAAAAAAAAAAATAATGAAACGCTGCTTTATTTAAATGATTAAATATAATCAATAAAATAAGGCAGTTTCACTCTGTTTTTTTTTTCTTTTAAATTCAATTTATGTGCCCTGGACTTGCACTGAGCTCAGATAGATACTGCTTTTTTAAAATAAAACGCTGCTTTATTTCTATGATTAAATGTAATCATTACAATGTAATGAATACAATATAATGATTACATTTAATCATTGAAATAAAGCCGGATTTTTTTTTAAAATAGTAGTTGAGGTACAGTTGAAAGGCATGACTGAGAAAATGTGGTCCACTATTTTTTTATTTTTTATTTCTTTTGGAATGCTCTAAATGACCAATATCTTCTCTTACTTTGGACTTGGGAATCGCTGTCTCCAAGGAGCTTGTATCCTGCAGGTAAGTATCTGGATAGCAGATCGGACAGCAGCATTTTATGAACTGCTCATGGCAAACAATTGAAAAGGTTTTCTGTGTCTCCATAATTAGCACTAGCGTTTTTCAAGATGATTCTCCCATCTGACAATTGTATGCACCAGAATGGTAGCAACTCCACTTCAGAAGCTGCTGCCATGATGTCCTCCATACTGACAGCTCCAATGATGGCCGCCTGAGCAATAGCCCTTATGCACTTTTTCTTGTGCTCAGCTTCAACCTGTTCAATGCGAATAACAGAGTGAGAGATATTCTGCTGTTTATTTGGTTCAGGGCGTCGGACAACAGTGAAAAGATACCCTTGAAATGGTAGGATCCACTTCTTTATATGAGGAAGTGGATGTGGTGCAGAACCCTGGTCCACTGGAACTCGGAGCTTACCATCCCTAGGTCGGTACGAAGTAAAACCACTCCAAAGCGACAGGGGCTAGTGACTACTGCCAGTTCCGTATACATGTGATGGTCAAATTACATCTTGAAGATTTCAGCCCCCAAATCATCTTTGGTATCCTGAAAAGATTGCTCTCATCATTCATGACTAAGCTAGTGACTGAATGGTTGTGGCTCATCACACCTTTCTTTAGATGACTCTGTAGTCTTGGAAGGTAAGGGTAAAGGACTGCTACAAAAGAGTGGCAAATAAATTATGGACTCTCGAATGAAGCACCTCTGCCTTCCTTTTTGATGGGTCACAGAAGCAGCTGAGCATGCTTCTGCCGTCTACTGAGTTTTTGCCATTGTACAACACCACATAGGTAATGGGTATAGGGTAGTGGAGTATGTGGTATGTGGACTACACCAGAGGAGAGAAAATGCTCAGTACAGATTGCGATTGCATGGTCCTACAGACTGAGTCCAGTTCCAGTCCTGGTAAAATCATGATGAGTCAGTAGAGAATATTGCAAGAATTTCCTAGAATGGGCAAGAACATTTATCAAGCTTGCAAGAGCAGATTTGCAGCTGAATGACTTTGCGGCTAACATTTATGTCTCTAGAAAACTCCAGTGATTGCCTTGGGGTGCCTTGTGGTTGGCTAATAGAGCTCACCCTTAAAATGCCCCAAAGTAGCAAAGTAGTACTGAAGTATTTTCTCAGTTCCAGTTCTGATGTACAAGAACTACTTTCAACACTGCTTAGTTAGCTGCATCTATCTGAGTGAGCCCCAAGCTTGCAAACTAGAGCCAGGAACTTTCTCTTAATGGGAGAAATGTAAAATTAAGTTCCTGGTTCAGGGTTGTGCCCAGGGACAACTTGTACTTAAAAACATTCTTTCCGAATGGAATGATATTTCCACAATTAGCCCACACACCTGGTGGGAATGGATACAATTCACCAGAGGGGAGGATAACTCCTTAAACACATTCCTAAAGACTAGCTCTAGGAAAAATGGCAAAATTTGGTCCAAGTTAGACACCTTTATTCAGAATACATACCCATAGTATCTGCCACTCCCCTCCCCCCATATCCCCTCTACCTACTCCCTAACATCATCCTCCTTCCCTCCTGACACTCCACTACCCCTATCCACATCCATCCCCGCACCCCGCACTCCTGCTTTCTCTCTATCCTTCTCTCTATGCTTTCCTATCCCTCAAATCATTTACCATACGATCAACAGGGATAACTTACTTCTGATGGCCACCTACCAGTCAGTTCCTCATAATCCTTCATACAAATATCACTAAAACACTCATCTTTACAAAACAGCCCACGATAACACACACCATCTACAATACACATGCTTTTTTCCTACCGAAATCTATAGTATTGATCTGAACTGCCTTTTATGATACCCCCACAGGAAATTATTTTTCTTTCCTCAAAATATCTTTACAGTACCTGTACTTTTTTAATGTAAAATCTTAATAAAATGTATTTTGAAATTTAAAAAAAACCAGGGATGTTGGTAAAAATGCTGAGATTATGGGAGAAATGTAAAATGAAGTGTTAACTTTATGCCACAAAAATCATAATGCTTAACACTTTTATCCAATTAAAAAAGTATTTGTGTATGTATGTATTTATTCTGTTGTAAATATGGCTTACATTAACAGAGAGAGCTGAACCAAGGGTCAGGGATATTTCTATGACCCCTTTGCATGAACATTCATTGTAATTACAAATAAAATAATGCACACAGTGAAACTAGGGTTGCCACCTTTCCAAATACGGGCCATTTGCTTTAATAGTCCACAAGAATGCCAGAGCAGGGGTGAGGGGACGTAAAGCATCAGCTTCAAAGGTAGAAGGGGAAAGGCAAAGACAGCCAGGTCCATCTAGCCCCTTTCACTCTAAATCCAGCCAGATGGGAGGCGTAAGGAAGGAATTTGCAGATGTTGGAGGGAGGGGAGCTATGGAAATGAGCCATCCTGGATGTTGGTTTAGCTAGCTCTTGCTTCTCTGCTGAGACTTTAGCCACATTGAATTTTGGAAGAACAGTGCTTTCTGGGAGACCATTGTGCCACACTTTAGAGGAAACGGTCATGCTCTGGGGTTTTGCCCTGTACCTCACCGGACAGGAGTGTCCTTATGCTTGACCCTGGCAAACACTGAATAAGTATGTGAGAGAGGGCAGAGCCTCTCAGATCAACAAACAAGAGAAGAAGAAGGGTCCATGCTGGAAGTTTGATTTGCACCAACCAGGCCCTGCACTCTGACTGACAGCACCTGCTGCACAATCCGGAACTACAGCCCTGTGGACCTAATTTGACTCAAGAAGACTAAAGAGTGGACTCCCTGCAAGCTACAGGTTAACAGAGCTCACCTGGATCATCACCACTAAGAACCCCCAGCCTGGAGTGTGTCCAGTGGATTTGTAAGGGTTTTGTCCAAGTTGATTGTGGGAACTGAAGACCCAAACTTTGAAGGATGCGCTTGGAGATTCAGACCATTGAATTGTGTTTTGGACACTTTGGGACCCCAAAAGGAACTTCAGAAAGAGTTCCAGGAGTTTGGAGAAGTTTGGAGCACCTTTGGAAAAAAAGCTCCATAACTGGACCGACTCGACCTGGTCAGCCAAGCCAGCGACCCTCATCCGCGAGCAGGCCTGCCCTCCAGGTTCCTTCCGGTGAAAAGCTCCGGAGGTCCAACTTCCAGAGTTTGACGGGGAGCTCATCGAAAGTCAGGCCGGCAAACACTCACCGATCCCAGCCTGGTGAAAACCATCAAGGGACCTCGGCGGAAAAAGCTCTGTAAAAGTCCGAAGGTAAAAGATGTGACTGACTCCAACCGCGAGTGTCAAGCCGCCCACCTTCAACCACGAGCCGGCCTGGATCCCTGGTACGTCCCGCTGGAAACCTCCGAAGATCCAACTTCTATAGTTTGACCTGGAGCTCGTTGAAAGGCAAGCTGGCAAACCCTCTACGAACCCAGACTGGGGGAGAGCATCGAGGGACCCCAGCAGAAAAAGCTCCAGGAATGTTTCTAAATCAGGAGGTAAAAACTGTGTCCGAGGCTCCTGCTAGGGGTACCCACACAGGGCTCCATCGTGGTTGGCCTGAAACTTTGACTTTGTCCCGGTCTAGCACAGCCAGATGTCCCAATAGGCGCTGTAGATTTATATGTGCTGTATAGGTCTAAGTCTTTAAAAATTAATTTCTCCGGTTCCCTATGTTGGATTTTTTTTCATTTTGGGGTCATTTTACAGATAAAAATATTTCCTATTTTTATAAATTGGTGCTGGATTTTTATTGTGTATTGTGTCTTAATTATTTACTGAATTTGTGTTTTTAAATGCTTTCCAAGTTAAGCCTGCGTGCTCACAGCCAAGCTACCAAGGGTTGAGCATGGGAATATTTTTCTGAGACCTATTCTGAGCCATAGACTGTTTTAGTGGCCTTATTGCCAGTGGTAGATATATATTTACCACTACTAATAACCCACTTTCCAACAGGATGTTAGTAACATTTCTGAGAAAATTAGTGTGCTTCTTAACCTTGACTCTGCCACCATAGAAATGGAGATTGCCACACTTCAAAATGACATTGAATTGAAAGCAAGGCAATCTGACATTAATTTCTGGAATAATTTCTGGATGCTGAAAAGCATAAGAACATCCACACAGCTGCAATGAACCTTTCCCCTGTGTGGCTCTCCTTACCTTAGTGAATCACCATTCTCTGATATGAACTTTGTAAAATCTAAGTTTCGAACACGTCTGACTGACAAGCATTCAAATGACTCCATCAGAGTTACCCTCTCAGGCTATACCCGAGATTAGAGGGGATTGGTGGATAGCAGGCAGTGTCAGGTCTGAAATGGTTTGTATTCAGTTTCAATGAATACATATTCAGTGACAGTTAAAAAGAAAAAAGTCACATCAGAGAAGAATCTTCAGCATCTTACAAAGTTTTTTATTAGTTGAAGAAAACCAAAGGAATGTGTACTGCAGGTTTGCTTTACTAACACCAAGAAAAAATAGCTGGACAGAAGAATCTTCAGCACCTTTCCAATTTTTTTTTTGCTGCACAAGATAAGGAAAAAACAGTATTTACTGGAGGCCTGGTTTATTAAATCAAGAAAAAAAGATAGTTGTAGAATAGAATCTTCAGCATCTTTCAAAGATTTTTATTAGTTGAACAAGAACAAAGAAATCTGTACTGCAGGCCTGGGTCTCAGACACCAAGAAAAAAGTAGTTGGAGAGAAAAACCTTCAGCAAATTTCCAATTTTTTATTACTGCCCAAGAAAAGAACAAAGCTGGGTTTACTGCTAGCCAGGTTTATTGATATAAAGAAAAAAAGATAGCTATAGACAAGAATATTCAGCATCTTTGAAAGCTCTATTATTAGTTGAACAAGAACAAAGCAATGCGTACTACAGGCCTGGTTTACTGACACTCCAAACAAGTAAAGGGAGCAATGAGAACATAATTACCAACATGACTGGTGACATAAAAACCTTAAAGCCAAACCTTAACCTTTCAAAGAATGCACAGAGTAGAGGACAAATTCAGTACTTTCCAAAATAGCTACATAAAACAAACCTGAAGTTCATCTTATCTGGACATTATAAAACAAAGTGATCTTGTCAAAGCTGCAATAGAAGAGTGAATCCATCTGCATTTGTGATTCAGCAAATCTTTACACCGGCTGCCTACCACACACTGTGACTACCATAATGACTTCTTCGGAATTGCCCTCCTAGGCTTCCAGATTTCACAGTATTAGAGGACATCACACAGTTCCACATTGAAGGTAAGATTGATTTTCTTGTATGTTTGTTAATGGGGCTGCATTACAATGATTATTTCAGGGACAGCTATTCATTGAAAAGTCTTGAAGCATGGTGACAATACAAGTCCCACGTCCTTCCTATCAGTGTTTCTATGAACTCTAAGTATTTTGTTCAAACCACAGTATGGGCTCAAAAGAAAATAGGCTTAAAGTAAATGATGCTGGGCATGGGGGTGTCTCTCGTAAAAATGCATGAGTTGCCCGGCCTTTAGTAGCTCATAATGATTTTTACTGATCAGAAGTAGCTCTCCCTACAGAGAAGGTTGGAGACCCCTGGTTTAGAGTTGTCATCTGGTACATTTGGGTTTAGGGTTCTCTGAGGATATTACTACTGAAACTGAGGATAATATACCACATCATATTACATCATTCAGTAAATACCGGAAAATCCTGTGGTGATCTAGTGTGGCAAACGTATTGTGTATAGAAAACATATGAGTATAGTTGTTCTGTTGGATGAGGCATAGGCCAGTAATTCAATAATCTGCTATGATATCTTTCATACATTCTCTATCTCTATGCTTCTCACAGTTATCAATGAGTAGGCTTAGTAATGAATGCCAGGCAGAAGCTTTCTCTGATGGGGTATTACCCACAATTAGGATGTTATTGTGATATGAGAGGAAATATTTTTGGGAACCTTTAGGGGCATATACTGTTGCAAATACAAAGACTTACTACTCAACTCATATCTTTGAAATACTATCTTGATTAGCAATACAGCCATTTCTTGTTACCTTAGCAGGCAGGGATTGATTTAACAGGATGGTCAAACAATAGTTATCCTGTTATAATTTCTGTTGAGAGTACCTTTCCCTTCAAAGTCTCCTGGCCTCAATATAACTTTCCAGAAGCAGATCTATAGGCTATCATTTAGTTGGAGGCTTGTCAGAATCCTCCCTTTTGATACAATGCTCTAAATGTGGTGTCCACCTATCTCAAGCACCTCTCTTCACCTTCTGGTTCTGAAACATTCCAAAGGATCAATATTGTTGACATTTTTATCAGATAATCTCAGATAAGGCGCCTACACAAAATGGGGGACAGTGCTGTCCTTAAGAACATATGAGGCAATGTGTCCCTAAGATTAGATAGACAGTAAATACATCAGCATAGTCAATTGAATAATCCTTCCTGAGTAAAGTAACAGTTAGAAACCATGAAGGTTTATTAAATAATTAAAGATCAATAGTGAAGGCAAAAATAATGGTAAGTCTAAATGCATGATAAATCAAATATAGGGAATTAGCACAAGGCTTAGTCAAAGGCAACTGGAGTCTGACATAAATAAAGTCTCAGATTAAAATATTCTAAGTCCTAAACAGAAGACAGACTAACAAGGGTCCGCTGTCCAAGAGTTTGGGCAAACCAGACTGACTCACCACCAAATTTGTGTTCTTTTATAACAAAATGCCCAGCAAAAGTCATGTAGTCAACATAAATTGAGTGAAATGTTGCATGGCTCAAACAATCATAATACAGCAATATGCAACAATATTGAACTAAATAAAATTACAATCAACCCCTCTTTGACCTAATACCAACAGATGTGCCACTACAATAACAGTCTTATAAATTAATAGCCTGACAGTGGCACGGGCAGGAAAAGACTTTGAATAGTTACAATTGTAAGGAGAACTTCCTCCAGAGTTCTTTGAGAACAGCATGTCAACATGATTCATTACTGCACATTTTGCTACATGCGATGTGAGGAGAAATGAAAAAACACGTCTTGACTGCATTTAAATTCAAGATGGAGTCAGGGCTAGTTTTAGCCTAGTTAGTCAAGCACAGGAAAACACAGGTTTGTAAACTGCATTGTTTTTGTTTATATGAAACATGTTCATTATGTTAAGCACACATTATTTAATAATTAGAAATACCTCCTTCAAATCTCACCCTCTGATTGATCAATCAGTCATCATAAATCCCACAATTCTGTATAACACAGTTTCTATCATCTTCAGCTTCTTGCGTCTCAAATCTTCCAATGCCTTTTTCATCATAAACACGAACCTCAATGTTCTCTATTTACTCTAACTTGACATCACTAGTTTTTATTGGCTTTTTAGATGTCGCTGGTACCTAATACAGCCACAATTTAACCCCTTTTAAAGCAGATTACCCCAAGAAATTTTTGTAAAAGAATTAGACCAATTATTCATAAGAAAATGATGATATTGTTTGAAATATACTCCCATCAATATAATCAAACCATTCATCAACCTTTTCAAAACCATTTCCAATTTCAATGTACCAACTGATTCCTGCAACCCTTGTTCCTCAAAAACCTTTTTCTCATGCAAAATATTCGCAATGTTACAAATGTAAACATTAAGAAGCTTGCTATAATCAGGATTGAAAGTACAACACTGTGTAATTGTCAACACATAACAGACTTGCCCTTCTTTTTGCAAGAAAGGTGTCTACTGCAAGGCAGTTTTGCATAACCATCGCACGCATAACCATTAGCTCTTTGTTTATACAAGTTAATGAACCAACAGTATTAGTTGCTGAGTGATCCAACAAATTAGACAGTTTTCTAATTTCACATCATTCAAACCTACACCAATAGGAGGAATCAAAAAACCAAACACATCTAACAGTACTTGCCCAAAACTCTGTTTTGTTCTTTTAAGATTCATATCACTCCTTTGATTCATCTCATTCACATGATCAACATGCAGAAACACTAAGGCAAGATAGTAGCTTACCACCCAAATAGGTGGGAAGTTAAAATAGGCAGTTTTACCACAAACATAATAATTCCTCATAGAATTGTTTCTTCACCAGTCAGAAGCTTATACATAGCTCACATTACACTCACTGTTACCAACAAACACAACTACCTCATCACTCTGAGATTTCTTACACATCATACACATTACTCCTTTCTTTTCTTGCTCCACTCTCAGTCTAGGATGCACTCTCAAATATCTGAATTTCCCTTTGGACTCTTCTCCCAATTCAATTTTACTTTACACATTTTGTTAGTTCTCACTTTCCTTTAACTAAATCTCTTTTATAAATTTGAGCATAATATTACTCAATCTTACTGAATATACCCTAAATCTTGTTTTTAACTTGTCTTATCAGGTTTCAGACTAGGATGAATAATAAGTTTCACGCAGAACTACCATTTGACCCCCACTCAGACGATCTTGTCACAAACCTTAACACTCTCGGCCTTGACCAACTGGTAAATGGCCCCACCCATACAGCAGGGCATACCTTAGATCTCCTATTTACTAACTCTCCCCAAGTAAAGGTCGACCAACCAGTCCCTGTCTTGTGGTCTGACCATCATGTCCTTAAGTTTCAAATATTGGGTATAGCGGCCCAACCAAATCCATCGATAGAATCGCGTCCTAGCAGGGCCTGGAACAAAATAAACTTACACTCTTTCTCTACTCATTTTGCCCTCCTTCCTCCACCCGAACTAGAGCTCCCAAATGAGGCGGCCAAATCGCTTGAGCAAGCCATCACATCCACCCTCGACAAAATCGCCCCGGTAAAGCAAACTAAATGCCCCCACAAACTTTCCCCCTGGTTCACACCAGACCTGAAAAATGACAAACTAGCAGCCAGAAAGGCTGAACGTAAATGGAGACACACACAAACTGCCTCAGACAAGCAGGACTATAAAACAAGACACCGGCGCTACATGGACCATATAGCTGCAGCCCAAAAAATCTACTTAGGGGATAGAATTAACCGAGCATCCAACTCACAAAAAGAGCTCTATAAGATCCTGAAAGAATTCACCAATCCCCCCTCTTGTCAACCAATTCAGACCTCCTCACAAGAGTGGGTTGACTCTCTCTCAGTCTTTTTCGTGAATAAAATCAATATCATCCATAGCTCTTTCCCACAGCCTGAAGGAACACCCCCTTCAGAAAGGAATCAGACCCCATCTCAACCCCCTCAGAGAATTCCACCCCACAACCGAGGAAGAAGTCCTATCAACTCTCTCAAGGATCAAATCTGGCTCCCCCACTGACCCAGCCTCCGCCCAGATTATATCCAAAATCGGACTAGCCCTTACACCTAGACTGACCAAGCTACTTAATAACTCACTGTCCCTGTCCACTGTACCTTCCATCTGGAAAGAGGCCATAGTGAAACCCATCCTAAAAAAGCCCAACTCTGATCCCAAAGAGCACAATAATTACCAACCTATCTCCCTTCTACCTCTCTTTGGGAAAGTCCTGGAAGCACTAGTAAACAAGCAACTGTCTGAACACCTTGAGAATAACAACCTGCTTGACCCCTCTCAGTCCGAGGTCACCGAAACGGCACTACTGGAGATGGTTGATAACATCAAACTCGCCCTTGACGCCAAACAATCTGCCATCCTGGTACTACTAGACCTATCTGCAGCCTTCGACACCATCTCCCATAGCATCCTCTTGGGCAGCCTGTGGGAGCTTGGTGTCGAGGGCACTGCGCTGAACTGACTCAGGAGCTACCTCACCGGCCGTACATCCAAAGTCCAAATAGGAGCCTTCACCTCCAGTAGCCAGCCCATAGATAAGGGTGTTCTCCAGGGTTCCATACTGAGCCCCACTCTTTTTAACTTGTACCTATCCCCCCTGGCCAAAATAATCAAAGCATATGGCTTTGATACAGTGTCGTATGCTGACGACACCCAATTATTAATCACCCTTGGACCAGATCCCACCTCTATGAAACTCAAATTTAAACAATGTATGACAGAAATTAAGGATTGGATGACTATCAACCACCTCCAACTTAATGCTGGAAAAACAGAGATCTTATTCTTCGGAAAGGCCCAACAACTGTGGACCGACGACTGTTGGCCTACCACCTTAGGGCCCTGCCCTTCACCCAAAAAGGCAGCACGCAATCTTGGCGTGATAATAGTCACCAAACTTTCAATGTCTGACCACGTTAATCAGGTAGTGCGCACATGCTATGGGCTAATACGCAGCCTGAGAAAAATCTCTAAATGGATACCACTCTCCTCATGCATGCCATTAGTGCAGGGATTAATTACCAGCCGCCTGGACTACGGCAAAACTTCAGGTCCTACAGAATACTGCGGCCAGACTAGTCCTTAAACTCCCCCCCGTTCGCCCTCTGCCCCCAGTCTGAAGTCCCTCCATTGGCTTCCCATTAAAAAACGGATCACCTTTAAAATATGCTGTCTGGTACACAACACCCTAAACAGAAAGGGACCCCACTATCTTGCGCAGAAACTAATCACGTATCAACCTACAAGAACCCTCCGCTCAGCCAGCAAACATCTCCTAACCATACCAAAGACCCGCACCGTCAGACATGGCGGCAGATCATTTTACAAAATCGCCCCTACCATCTGGAACACGCTGCCCACACACCTCAGAACGGAAACCGACCATAAGAAATTCCGTAGGTCCCTCAAAACCCTATTATTCTAAACTCCCCACGCCCGCAGCTCGTCCTCTCTGTCTTCACTGTCATTGCTCGTATCAGCGCTATGAGACCTAAGGGTGATATATGCGCTTAACAAATGTCAAATAACAATAACAATAACAAGTGATTAGAAATAGACTTTAAGTCTTCAGTTTCAAGAAAAGCTTCCAAGTAGGCATTGTAGTCCTTAAATTAAGGTGCTAAATATTATTGCCCACTGAAAACATTAATAAAATCATTGCATGATAAAGAATAAGTCAAAGGAAGCTGCAAGTAAGTACCCCCTCTGACACAGAAGTTGGAAGGAACGTGCAAATGTAACAATTACTAACTCTCATAATATTTTCATATTCAGATAATACATTTGAATAGATATTTTCCTTAAAGTTGCCTAGAAACCTATCCCTATGTGTTACTTTTGTGTCTGGCTGCTATATTATATGTAGTAATTAACTCTTTACTCTCATTTGTAGGTGAATCACACCCAACTAGTGAAACCAAATACAACAGCAAGCCAACTAGAAATGTTACTATTAAAACTAGTAGAAATACGCATCATTTTGAGTAATATTTCTGATTGCTAATTGCCATACGTCTCCTATGAAAAAGTCTAACAAAACAAGAATCCAAAAGCTAACCACTAATTTATAAAGATACAAAAATATTTAAAAAATAACTTTTCAATTTTTCAAATATTCAGTTAATTTGTTCAATGTAAATCTAAGAAACAAACTTTATCATCTTAGGCTGGATACGTAAGTACAAAACAAAACTGACTCTAACTATAATGAAATTATCATTAATCAAGAAGAAAATTCTCTCTCTTCTTTTTATTTCATTAGTTAATAGTGGTTCTTCTTCAAAAACAAATTGGCAATTTGTCGGATCACAAACTTCCACAACTGATTCGACATCTGCTAATTAGGACCAATCAGCAGTTGAATACTTTTTTGTCTGTCTTGTTGATCTCCAAACTGCTCGGTGTTCAATTTCACTGTAAACAGTCTTGTTCTTCTTGATTTGGTCCTTCTTTGATTGTCCCTGCTCTTTGGACTTACCTGTACTCTCTTTTTATTTCTCTCACAGGTAAAGGCCACCTTATTGCACCTTCTCATCTTCAGATTCACTTATGACTACTGCTGTATTTTCATCTTCAATTGTGACTTTGTTTACATATTGATTGTTTCTTTATGCAGCAAATTGTTTTCCTCTGAGGAACTAGAAACTAGAATTTTCAGTTTCTCTCTTTAATTTAAGTTTCTTGATTTTCTATCTGATCTTCTATCTCATCTTGTTCTTCTTGTTTTAATCTTGATATTGACCTTCACCACCAACCCCCTCTGGATCCACTCAGTAAACTCAAGCTTGACACTATAAATTGAATTGTTGTTGCCACCATTTCTTCATCTGCAGTCTTCATTCTCTTCATGTGAGTTGTGTGGATCCATTGTGACAATCTGGCACATTTTGCAACAGTGTTTACCACAAGGAGAACCTCGTAGTGGCCCTTCCACCTTGGTTCCAGGCAAGACTTTCGTATGCTCTTCTTCACTACAACCCAGTCCTCAGGCTGGATGGTGTGACACAGCCCTTCTTTTGGCGAAGGTGTTGCCAAGTCGACCTGATGAGAGACAGAGCAAACAGCATCAGCCAGACCTTTGCTGTAATCAAATACAATGTCATTACTTATAGATACTAATGCAGCTGAAGGGATGCAAAAAAACCTGATGGATCTCCCCATAAGAACTATGTGGAAGGAGAGTCCTGCCTTTTTATTTGGTGTGTTTCTGATACTCATTAACACGGGTGGAAGTGCATCAGGCACAATGGAATGTCTGCTCAGTTTGTAAGTCTGTGCACAGTACCTTCATCAATTCTCTCTTGAAGTGTGCATCTGTATGTTATTCTAAAGAATTACAGAATCTAGGGATCAATTCCCTTATTAATAGTTTGGCTATGGTCATGATGTCGGCTCGCCTTGTTGGGTAGGTTTCAACCCACCTAGAAAATGAACACACAATCACAAAAATGTACCTAAGATTATTATGAAGAGGCATCTCTATGACGTCTAAATGGAATCCTAGTAAATGGTCCTTCAGACTTGACTCTGTGACTCATCGTCACCAAGGTTTTCTTCCCTGCTTAATTCTGCTGGCAACAGTTAATACAGTGTTGACACAAATTTTCAGCAACAAATTTAAAGTGTGGATTTTACCAATATTTATAAAAAAAAGCCTAACCATTGAGTCACAACTAATATTAGTTGGACCATGAATTAGCCTAAACAAGCAAAATAACATCGAATTGGGCAGAATATATTTTTTCTTAGCTGTTAACCACACATCATTATGGTCCTTTCTACAACCTCCTGTTTCTCATTTTCTTTTCTCGTCTTCTGGCACCTTGTCCCGAAGCTCTCCCAGCTTATTCCATTTCGGGGCTGAAGTTAACAAGAAACAAGTTGCATTGTCAGTCTGAGATTTACATTGCTCTTGTTTTGAATTGATCATAGCAGATTCAAGGGCACAATATTTTGCTACCTCAGCAGCATAAGGATTGCCCAACCTTACATTATCTGTGAGGCTCACCTGGGTTACTGCAGGGACGAAATGGATGGAAGCGATGCTAGGTCCCAACTTCCCTCACCTACCTCCTTCGCCCAACTAGGCCAAAGCAAAAGAGGGAAGGTGGGGAACGCGGGAAACAAAACAAGGGAAGGAAGAAGCAGTAGATGTCCACGGGATCTTCTCTAGGGTGGTCGTCAAGTAGCCTGAAGGAGAGAACACAAGGAAAACCACTGATTAAGAGTACAAGGAACTGGCGGTGTATTAACCCCCTCCTTATTGTTTTCTAATGGAATACCTGTATATGACTATACTCCGTACGTATGGAGGAGGGGGAACAACTCCCCTGGGCTGTAGAACACTTCTTTGTCTAAAGGAAAGAACAATGATCAGTATGTGGAAGGACTGCAGAAGTTTGACATGAAACAAGAAATGAACAGTAATATACAAACCTATGTCAGAAGTACTATAGAAGTAGTAGAGACCCTTATTAAATAATGAATTGTCCATTACTCCTGAACTAGGGAAAAACCCAAAAACGTATTTCCCAGGACAGGAGAGAGCATCGAAAAAATAGGGCAAAAAAGGCAGGGTCACTTTAAACAACAAAAACAAGTGGGTTATCTGACTCCGCTAATGCAGTTTCTCTTTTTCTTTGCAGCAAGAAAAGTTTCATCATCAAAAACAAAGAGGACCACTAGACACAACCGTCTGGTCAGAGGGCCATCAGATAAGTGCACTAATTCTTTTTTAGAATAAACTCAAAAAACCCCAGACAACAAGAACACTATGATTCTTTACAACCCTTTGTTATTTTCTTGTCTTTCAGAAACAAATTGCCAGAAACAAGCTGCCAGAACGCTAAGGGTTAAGAGACAGAGATTCCTTGATACAATGTTTGCCGGTCGGAAAAGGAGCAGCGTGACCAAGTGCTAAGGGTTAAGAGACAGAGATTCCTTGATACAATGTTTGCCGGTCGGAAAAGGAGCAGCGTGACCAAGTGCTCCGGAAGAGCCCCAGAGGACCCCGGAAGGGAAAAAGCCCAGAAGAGACCCAGCGAGCTACCACCAAACAGAGACAGTGATCAAGGATTACAGGTAGGTAAGTGAGGGAAAAAACGGAGGGCGGCCAGCTATCAATTAATCAATCACGCGTTTGTTAGGCGCTACTACTCACCCGTAAGGGTTTCAAGGCGCTGGGGGAGGGGGGTTTCGCAGGTTCCAGTCCATCAAGGAGGGGGTCTGTCGAAGAGCCAGGTTTTGAGGTTTCTTGTGAAGATGGGGAGAGATGTCTGTCTGAGGTGGAGCGGGAGGGCGTTCCAGGCTCTGGCCGCGAGGAAGGAGAAGGAGCGGCCGCCTGATCTGGTCTTTCTGGTGCGGGGGACCACGGCGTAGGAGAGCTGGGCTGATCGTAGGGTCCTTTGGGGTACGTGGAATTTGAGTCGGCTGTTCAGGTATGCTGATCCGGTGTCATGGAGGGCCTTGTGAGCGTGGGTGAGCATCTTGAAGGTGACTCTAGCTTCGATGGGGAGCCAGTTGAGTGTGCGCAGGTGCTGGGAGATGTGGCAGTATCACCGACAGAGACGGCGATCAATGATTTCAGGTGAGTGACGCGAAGGAGAAACGGAGAATGGCCTGGCGGGATCCGTGCTGGAATGCGCATTGCCAACACAGACCCTGTTCTTAAATGCGTCATAGGCGCCGCCCTCGCCGGCTGACAGAGAACAGCGGGCGGGGCTTGTGTCTATTACTCAGGCGCGGGAAACCGCGCTGCCACAGGCAGCACTCTCCGGAAAGCCTGACATTATCAGCTCCAGTTTTGTGGGCAGCACACTTTACCATAGAAAATTCTTTAGGTTGCTGTAATGCATCCAACAGATAAAAAATATGTGTCCCTTTACAGACTGGGGTACCAGAAGATGTCATAAAACCTCTTTGTGATAACAATTGATTAACATTGTTACCACAATAAAGCCATATTGGCCATCAGTGTAAATCTTAACACTCAATCCATCAGATAAGCAGCATGCTCTCATTAGTGAAATTAATTCTCCTTCTTGTCCTTAAGTTACTTCATATAAGTGTGCCACTCATAATGCTCCACAATGCTCTCTCAGACAAGAAGCATCCACCAATACTATCAAATCAGTCAGTTCATGTGGTATATCTTATATGCCTGGTCCTGGTCTGTTACACAATTCTATCATATCATTGCAATCATAATCACAGTCATAATCATCACTATTTCTGTCTGCAATTGGCAAACGTGTTGCAGGATTCAGTTGATTGCATCGTCTGATTGAAATATTAACAGCTGCCAAGATTGCCTGCTCATATTTGATTAGATGGCTGATGGTCAGATGCTGAGTTAGTGTACGAGTCAGCAAAATCTCAGCTGATTAAGGGGCTACCACAATAAGTATATAACCCATCACAATCCCTTCGCTTTATACAATTTTCAGACGGACAGCAACTACTGACTTTAAACATCCACGAAGTGCAGCAGCAATTGGATCTAATGTGGCAGAGGGGTAAGCCGTAAGCCACTTGATTTCCTCATGTTTACCCATAAGTACTAATAATGGGAATCCATCACTCATGACTGAATAAATAAAAATCCTTTCGATAATTTGGCATTCGTAGAGTCGGGTACACAAGCAGTTTGTTTCTGAGCTCGAGGAAGGAACTCAAGCATTCCTTATCAATTGGAACCGGATCAGAAACATCACTGTGAGTAAGCCTTAGTAAAGGCTTTGCAATCAGGCAAAAGTTTGGAATCCACTGTCTGCAGCAGCTAACCATTCCCTCCTCTTCTTCCATGGTAAGGAGTTTGAGGGAAGACTGCATTTGGTTTCGCTTTAATTTTCAAAGGCTCTTCACTTTCAATCAACCCAATTTCTTTATCTGTAAAATCTCACACCTCTTCTTTTACCATGTGTCTTAAATAAAGAGGCAAATCATCTTTTGTAAAAACTGGGAATAAATGTACTTTTCACGGCTGTGATTTTATTTTAAATTCAGAGATTTCATCCTCTGATTGAATTGCTACGCCAACCGGTGTAGAATAAATCACACTGTTCGTCTTGCAGAGAAGGACCCTACCCAATAAGTTTACAGGACTCTTGTCAAATATTATGAACTTGTGATCATTCTAGAGTGGGCCTGTTGTTAGGGGAAAGATGATTAGCAATCTGCTTACTGTTTATAACCAACAGCTTGCACTTGTTTCCCCAAGAGGGGTAGGGTTGGGACTTCCATAGGACGAACCATGGAGCAGTTATCACCTGCATCAATTAAAAATGATACTCTCTGGCCACTCAACTCACCTTCTACTTATAGGCTACTCTGGTCCACCTCCACCAAGCATGCAGTCCGCCTCTCTCTTCAGCACCATCATTACAACTGATTTGGTACAGTAGGAAGTCTGAAATACATTGAATTCAGTAGGAATTCTGAAAGGCATTGAAGTATTAATCTTTAATGGACTTTGTTGAAAACTGCACATTTTGTTTCACATGTTTTGCTGCATCACTGGGGCTACAGTCATATTAACATTGAATTGCCTTTGATTGTGCATGTTCTGCACAGAAGACAATTGGGCTGATTTCGAATTGGCTGCATTTGGGGAACAAACTAATTTTAAATGTGATCTGAATTCTGCCTACATTCCTGCTTTCAATGTCCAAGGAGCCCATAATATTGACAAGGAGTGCTTTTCTTTAACATGTTAATGTTTACATTCATCCCATTTGAATTATTCATAAAACCGCTACCTTTACCCAGAGGAGCAACAACCAACATACTATTTCCCTTCACAGTGACTCCCTGCATGTTCAAATTTACACCATAATTTGCCCTGTCTACAGAACCAAAACCAAAACCCGAATCTGTCACCTGATTTTTGCCATTTCTCTGGAAATACTTTGTTTGTGCAATCAGTCATTTTTCCTTCATCTTCCTGTGCTTTGCGTCAAAGCAATCACTACAGTACTTTGCATATTTCTGAATTTCATCAATACTCTTAGTCTGCAACACATCACACTGTTGTATGTGAGTACTGAGCTTTGGATGCAAACCTAACTCAAAAATCAATACGAATCGGCTAATGCCTTCTTTTGTCGGATCTTGGAATCCACTATACTTTCTATAGATCTGCATGAGCCTCTTTTAATAGGCATGTACTGATTCTTTTGGTTCCCGAGTATCTCTCATAATCTTTGACCAAACTACCTCTTTCTCCGGGACTTTCTGTTCCAAAGCACAATCATTTCCTTTTACTTTTCCATAATAACATTAGCTGGCCCATAATCAGGAAAAATCTTTGACGCTCCTTTGTTGGTCACGTTACAGTTGCTTTGCACTGAGCACACAAATCCTTCTGGACAATAATTTTAAACAGTGTATCCAAAACTACTCAAATGACCTTTGAAATTGTCACTACTCTCTCTACATCTGTGCACCATTTATCCGGATCCCTAAGCTTTGGAAAGTTTACTGTAAATGCAAGGAGATCAGATTTCTGCCAGGGAACATGCACATAATCACCTCCATGCACTTCTTGCAAAGCAAAACCTTATGCAACCAATCTCATTTCAGGTTCACCATTACTAACGCTTGCTTCCTTTTCTGCTTAAGTCTTTTTCTTCTTTGCATTGCCACTTCTTTTCTCATTCCACTTATCCTTGTATTTTCTTAAATTTTACTAATTTTTAATTCAGTTATTTAATTTTCTAATATGTGCTTGCATAGTCAGCAAACCCACTTTGTTCACTTCTTCATCACTCATCACTTTTGTAGTTTCTGCACCACTCTTTTATTTTATATATTATTATATAATATACTTTTATTAATAAAGTAGCAGGCATTTATGATAGCTTCCATGGGAATGTGAAGCTTCTGCAATGCTGGGGGCTGAGTTTGCAGGAACGGGGGCCAACTCTCTGCACATCATCCCTTCTATTACTTTAGATGGCCTTAAGGCTCTGAATACAAAGATTAAATGAGGGTCCCCCGCTGACCCCATTAAGCCTGATCTTGTTGTCAAACTTCAGGACTGCCTCTTACCTGGCTGTCTGGATCTCATTAATCTCTGTCTGTCCAATTCCGAAGTTCCTCAGACCTGGAAGCATGCGAAAGTTATCCCTCTCTTGAAGAAACCTTCTCTGGATGCTTCCAGGCCGGAGAATTATCGCCCGATTTTGCTTTTGCCATTCTTTTCCAAAAGCACAGAATTTTATGTGAAAGGCATTTTGACGCAGTATTTGGAGTCTCACTCCATACTGGACCCATCCCAGAATGGCTTCCGTCCTAAACATTGCATGGAGTCAGCTCTATTAGCTGTAACGGAACAACTTAGAGCCTCCATGGATGAGGGCAACTTGACTGCGCTCATTCTGCTCGATCTTAGCGCGGCCTTTGATACGGTCTCACACAGTATTTTGATCCATCGGCTGTGTGAGATTGGTGTCACAGGTAGTGCCCTTGATTGGTTCTCCTCCTTTCTACGTGATAGGTCGTTCCCGGTCATCGCTCCTCCTTTCCACTCCCTGACGCACCCTGTATGCTGTGGAGTCCCGCAGGGGTCGGCACTGAGTCCGACCTTATTTAATATCTATGTTCGTCCGCTGGCCCTGTTGGCCAACACTCGCAATATGCAGTTGGTATCATATGCGGACGATACGCAACTGATTTTTTCTTGTACCAAAGACTCCAGCCAGGACATGATTAAATTTCAGGAGGATCTGGTAGCCATAGCGGCCTGGATGGAGGTGAATTGTCTTCAGCTTAACTCATCCAAAACTGAGATCCTCTTGCTTGGCAGAGACTCACACCGGTGGGGCAACAGCTGGTGGCCGCCAGTGCTGGGTAATCCCTCTATGTCCAAAGTCGTGGTAAAAAATCTTGGCATACGGTTGGATACTGCACTCTCGTTTGAGGAGCATGCTAAGTCAGTGGCAGGGACCTGTTTCGGTATCCTGCGTGGACTTAAACCCATCTTGGGTCTGTTTGACCCCCACATGCACCAGCTGGTTGTGCAAGTCACGATCTTGGCTAGGCTGGATTATTGTAACAGCCTTCTGTTAGGGGCTAATAAATCTGTGATCAATAGGCTCCAACGCACCATGAATGCAGCAGCTCGCATTTTATTTGCACTGCCTAAGTATAGATCGGTCTCAAGGGTGTTGCGCCGACTCCACTGGCTCCCCGTGGAGCAAAGAGTCAGGTTCAAAGCACTTTGTGTTATTCATAAAGTTTTGACTGGCTCCGGCCCGGCGATCCTCAGAAACCTGGGCCACCACTATGTTCCCTCCCGTGCCCTGCACTCTGCAGATTTACATCTGATGCGGGTGCCGCGTTTCCGTAGAGCCAGAGCCGGAGTTCGTTCTTTCAAGGTGGTAGCTCCTATTTTATGGAACTCGATGCATCTTGCTATCAGGAACATTCCCAATCTTTTGGTGTTCAGAAAGGCAGTAAAGACATGATTATTTCAGTAGCTTAATCATCCCATTTCTTCTCTCTTCCGGTTCTTTAGCGCTGGGACGTCCCTTTGCTGGGACAGCCATGCGCTCTATACATCACATAACATAACATAACATATATAGATCAGTGCCATACTCTTCTGCCAACTCTTCAAACCTAGCACATGCATCACGCACACTTAGCTGCTTCCTTGCCCATATACCTCAATTCATCCTCATTATATGTAGACAGGCTTTCTATGCCAATTGTACACTGCAAGATGTCTGCTGCAAACTTAGCTTTCAATAGAAGAATATATATTTCTCTCATTGGCTGTTCACTTCATTGCACTGCAGCCACAATTGTAACTGTACCAATAGTAGGATCTGCTGTATCAGCAGTAGGCATAATGACCTTAGTTGTAACGATCCCACTACCACCTACTTTACTCTCGGGTGCTGCAGTTGGCACTCCCAATGTATGTGTTCTTGTACTCTGCTCTCTTGGCCCCATATCTAGAGGCGGACATTACATGAAGGAGGTCTTGAGTCTAATGAATTATCTAAAAATCTATCCTCCTCATCTGAATGATTATATATTTTTTTCTTTTCTTTTTCTTTATCATTTATTCTTTCATCATTCCTGTTGTCTAATTTCTTCTTATTTGTTTTGTTGACAATTGCAGGAAACACACCCACTCCAAGCATATTATCTTCTCTCTATGTTGTTTTCTGCATTCTACATCTCAAATTCTAGCCAGTGGCTCATAGCATTTTAACCAGACTTTTCATTTTCTTTTGTTCTTTCTCAATTTTTATACGATTCCATTCATTTTACGATTCCATTCATTAAATGCCTAAAACTGTACAGGTGTAGATTGCGGTATTCAGCCTTTCTCACATTAAAAGTACCCCTTAAGGAAATTGCATGTTCGTGTCATCTCATTCCATTTTTGTAGCCTAAACACATATGGAGCTCGGAAGTCAGAATTTTTTCATAGACATGAGAGTCTTCTGAAGGAATTTTATCTCCCTCAATCACAGGAAATGTAGACGTTTTCAATGCAGCACCCATTTTTACTCAATCCGATCCCACACAAAACCATGTGATACAAACAATGATAATCAATCACTCACAGCCTCCCTTCAGTATACACTAAAAAATCACACCGCAATCCACTACAACAACCAACCTATCACAGAGAGGCTCACTGTGACTATTTGCCGATTGCAGCAGAGCTCACTATGAAGCAATGCTATGCCTCTAAAACCAGGCACAAACAAACAATTAAATTCAAAACAAAATATCGTGTCTGCTTTTACCTAAAAAAAGAAAAGGAAAAGAAAATCTCACTGTACAAGATATAGTGCCATAAAGGTACTATCAATCACTCTAAGGTAATTTTCTGATTAGCAGCAACCCATCCTTTAATTAGTACTTTTATTCCTGTGCACCAAAGAACAAACAATAATCTAGGTTAGAACACATTCAATTTAGTCTTTTTAGTAATTCAAGATAACTTCCTAATGTTGTTGGAACGTAGTCCCTCATAATACACACTTGCAGACAAGTTCAACAAAATGAATATATCTCGAGATTTTGGATTTTGACTAATCCGTTTACCAGACAAAAGAAGAATCTCAGTATAAAACACAATAATTGAATAATATCAATGCATTCAGTCTGTATAACCCCAACATATTTGACAATAATGTTGAAACATGTGCAACAACAAGTCCTTACAATCTAACTCAAAAATACAACAAAATCATCAGAATCACAATAACTAAGATACCTAATAACCCACAAATCAAAACCATATAGCCAAATGTTCACTCACACTATTATTCATGACACCACAAAAATTTGCACACATAAAACTCTAAGTACAACAATGCACTTGGTCAAATCCACAATCTGCTGCAATACATTTGCCGTACTGATACTCACACACTCTTGCTCAGGACCAGTTCAGGAACACCAGAACATTGCAAGTAATCCAGCTTGGGTAGACTCCAAGGAAGGCAGAAAATATCATTTCTAGATCTTATTGTCCTGGCCCCTTGATATACTGGCGTAAAAAAATTGTTGTCCAGAGTTTTTCATTTTTGATTTGTGTTTTTTTATTATTAGAGAAGTATTTTAGCTTGGATAGACATTGCTGATCCGGGCTGAATTTTTCTGTATGACATTTTTAAAAATGGCAGATATGTTGCAGTGATGATGTAATATTTTGGGAACCATGAGACCTATATACTTCATTTTGGTGTCAAAACATAGGTTTTGGGGGCGTGTAGTCTCATAGAGACAGAAAATGATTCCTCAGAGCAACCTTTGTGCCATGTTCCAAAATGGCAGCTCTGTAATGATGTGTTTTAGCTATCATATTGGTAATTTATTTTAAAATTGTTTTTGTTTCAGGTTTTCTGTTGATTCAAATTCGTAAACATGAGAGAAGTAGGTGGTAGCAGAGGATCTTACTTCCTGACAAAGTGTGGCTAACTGCAAAATCTGAGGACTCCTTCAACAAAGAAAAATGTGTCATATGCCTAACTAATCCGAAAGAAAAGCTAACATCAACTGCGACTGGATAGAAGAGAGTTTGAGATGCTGCAGAAATATGGCAAGGCGAAGATTGAAACTGATGGGTGCAGAGGATCAAATATTTTATCATTGTAACAAGTGCTGCAAGTTGTATACAATGGAAAAAAGCCTGGGGAAACAATCATCAAAAAATAGCAGAAACCAGTAAATCACAACAAGAATCTGAATCTTCTGAAAAAGCTATGACAACCAAACCCAATGCCCATCCACTTAGAAGATCGATGGCTACCCCTTATCCAACTCCTGCAACTGATCAGAAAGCAGAGGATCTTCAATGTGTTATCTGTGGTTTAGCAAGAACAAGGGCCAAAGTGATTAACGAAAGAACAAAGTACAGAATATGTGAGTCTCAAAGGGCAAACATGTTTTTATCTGCAGCCAGTTTCTTCCAAGATGAAGTTTTCAGCCAAGTAGCTTATCTAAACAGTAAAGGTGAATGTATTTTCAGTGGATTTGTATGCCCACCCGAACTGCATGCACATGTTCAAAAATATGAATGTACAATGAGCTCCCAACAGCAATGTAAGCTCCAGCCTTCAGTTAAGTTTGCACTCTTTGAAAAAGCAAATTAAGTTTTAAAGCCACTCTTGAGTGCTGGCTACGGCTTCACACTCAGAGAGATCAGAGAAATGGTCAACATTGATGAAACTGTATTGATTCATAATAATAAAATTAAGATTTTTTTGGGTGAGAATGTACAATGACAGAATTCGTTTTTGTCAGTCTAACAAAAAAAATGAGCCACTTATGGTGTTCTCAGCTGGTTTGACTCCTGGATTTCTTGCTGCCAAAATAAGATCACAGGATGCAGTAAAATCAGCAGGAACAGTTTTAAGAAGCATCCTGAAAGATTTAGATTTCGGACTTAGTGACAAATTGTGTGATCCCCTAGATCTCTGCAAGGCATGGAAGTCAAGACTTCCTGATGTTGTCTTAACATTTTGAACATCATTGTTTAATATCAGCAAAGCAAAACTGTTACAAACTAAACTTCTTGAGTTCGGAACTGAAGCCAACAACATTGATGATGGCTTTGAAGATATAAGCGTAGAAGTGGAAGACAATCCAATGAACTAACAGGCTTATGCTGTGCAAATGTACTGTCTTTTCCAAATCATGTTTTATGAATTACATCACAGCAAAAAGAAAACTCTGCTACACATGATGACTGCCCATGAAATCTATGACAAGTGCAAAAGTAGAGAGCTAATCACTTAGATGAATAGGATTGGTATATCAACAAGTTATAATGACATAGTACGGAGCTGTAACTTGTTAGCAGCTCATGCTGTAAAATCTTTTGAATCTGACAGCACACCACTTCCAAGTCACTTTGCCAGGAAAGGATTTACAATTGCTGCACTTGATAATTTTGATTTTGAAGACAGATCTTCTGTGTCTGGAACATCCAGCACACATGATACTGCCCTGGTGCATTTTCAAGACTGTACCAATGAATTAGCTGCTGGAAAACAAGCTGTGTCAAATGTAGGCATAAACAAACGAGACTGCAAACTTATAACCCAACTGCCTTGCCAACGTGTGCAAAATCACTACAAGCCATCAACATGTCCCAGTCTACCAGAAAGTTTTAAAGTCGTTGAGGACATGGATCTTCTTCTACCTGATGCTGCGGTCCGCAAAGCTGAATTAACTGAATTTATCATATTGCTTATTCGGTGCTGACTGAAGGATGACGAAAAGCCATTTCTCCAGTGGACCGGAATTCATGCTCTGCTCTCCCAGAATACCGTTCCATTGAAGAAGGTTAGGTTTTTCCCAGTAATGCCATCTGCAGTCACAAACTAGGCAACAGCATACACAGCTCTAGAAAAGTTCCAAACTGTGCGTGCTCAGCTTGAAGACCAGCATATCCTGCCAATTTGCTGCGATGAAGGTGTTTTCTGTATTGTAGCTTACATTTTTATAAGCAATCCAGTAGAATTTTATGATCTTTATGCAATGTTGGGTGTTTTCCATATGACAAAAGTTGCATAACGGTGTGCAGGACGTTATCTCAGTGGATGTGGTATAGACAATGCACTTATTGAGGCTGAAATCTGTGGAAGCAAAACTGTCCAGTCAGTATTGAGCGGAACTCATTATGTTCATTCGTTACAAGTTATGCTCATCATATCTGAGGCTATAGAAACATTGCATTGGAATGCTTTCTGAAACAAGAATGACAAATTAGGTTTTGCATATCTTATCTCAAAAGTGAACAGGACACATGGTGCACTTCATTCAAAAGACATAATGCAAAGCCAGGCAATGTTGAATACAGAAAACCAAGTTTGTAAAGTTTGTCAAAGAATGTGAAGAAAAACCAGAACTCTGCAAGTACTTGGGAAATGTCTTACACATGATAGATCTAGTGAAAAACTTGGTACATGCTGATTGGGAGCTGCACGTGAAGACTGTGGAGTCACTGATTACTGTGTTTTGAAAACTAGATTGCATAAACTACCTGAGATATGGGTCCTGGTATTTGGAAAGAGTGGAGAAGCTAGAGGTTGAAAAATCATACCTCTCCAGAAAATACATCCAAAGACATTTTGTGGTGAAAGACAGAGAGGGAAGGTTCAATGCTGTGGCTCCAGATATGAAACTGGAACAGACGATTCAGAGATCTCAGAAAAGCTCCAAGGGAATTGTTGATCAGACAAGTAAAAGTGAATATGTTGCTCAATGGCAACTAGTTTACCATGAAGTACTTTCTATTTGCAATGTTTTCAGTGAGATAACAAATTCAAAATTAATGGACCATCGTGAAACTGTTCTTCACCACGAACTTGTGGGAAAGAGAGGGGAACGTTTTAATAAACATGTTGACAGCCTTCTTCATTTCATGCAGCAGCAATGAAACCCCTTTAAAGTGACTGAGTTTGTGCGACTACATAACCTCGTGACCAAACAATATGTGAATAATGATATAAAGACACGTCTACTAAATGTCTTGGAACATGGATCGAAACTATATGGAGAACTGAAGCAGGAGAGATTTGCATTGAAAGAGAAAAAGCTGTTTGAGATAATCACTAAAGCTAAACTTCCACACTTTAATTGCCACTGTAGGAGTTTCATCCAACCAGCCACTACAAACAGATTACAAAAAAACAACTTTCCCAAGCACATAGAGAGATGGATGTAGCAAAAGAAAGGCGTGAATTTATCAAGTACATTCTGTCGCATGATCTTCTTCCAACAAGCACATTATTTGATGGAGATGCTGCAACCAAACCATTGAAGCACAAACTTGTACAAGAGCTTCAAAAAAGATTTTCACCTGAAGAATTTTTATTCGAAAAGGTGTCCTCATTGAAAATTGCTTTTGTTGTGGACTATATGTCACAATTACGAATGGTCAAGACTTCATCCATGCAAAACTTCGGAGAGGTCGTTCAGACTGTTCTACAGATATCAAAGTCAGTGTGCACCTTGCAAGAGCTGCACATTGTCTTTGACAGTTATCTTGAACTATCTGTCAAAGAATGTGAGAGCATCAGATGAATGACTACAAGTGGAACAATTGATCTTGCCTGCATCAAAATGTTGACACCTATACATGATCAACTTGATACATTCTGGTCACCAACATCGAACAAAATGAACTTGGAAATGTTAACTCGCCAAAATATTGCTGTTGCTTCAGTGAACACTGAATTTCCAATTATTGCAAGTGGAATGATTGTCAATGAGGGGTTGGTGCCTGCAGAGATGTATTCAATAGGTACGGGCTATATTGTTCAAGAACTTAACAGCAAATTGGAGGAAGCTGACCTTCATGTTGTGCAGCCAAAATACAGTTGTTCACAAGCAACTCATTAAATCAAAAGATACAATTTTAGCAAGGAGTTTAGTTTCTTGCGCGATTTAAACGAAAATGAGTATGCAGTAGAGTAAGTAAGTGTATCATTTAGGTAATATCATTTCTTTGATTGTAGGGAACGTATATAAATCAGGAGAGAACAGCCCACAAACAAAATACTTCTGCTACATCCACCTCAGCTGAAGTGAGTGTATTTTATTTGCAATAACAATCTAATAAAAATAGAAAAATAGACTTCTGCTGTGTATTCACACTATATCCAATTTCATATTGAAACGTGGCTCATGTGACCCCAGTGAAGTGACCATAACCAAAATCGTGAAGCAGCTGCAGGGACAATAATACAAGAAGTGATTGGTGATTGGTTATTGGAATGAAAAGGGAAGTCCTTAGGATATCAGATTCAATAATTCATTCTACAAAATATTTCTAGTATTCTGGGACTTTCCCTTTCGTAGTCGACGACGTTTCGGCCCTCTCATGTTACGGGGTCTCTTCAGGACTGGGTTTCTGGGGACTGGAAGTAGGACATGTGATTAGTGTGAATAAAACTGAAAAGTGAGGACTGTAAGTGGGATACCTGAAGAAATGCTTACCCTAGGCACTCTAAAAATGCCGAAGGTGTATTTGGATTCAATCGTCCTATAATGGTTCGGTAAGGATACCAGTTGTGCCACATGTTGAGTGGGCTGTTCGAAATGGTTCCAATCGAGTCATTGTACTGTCAAATGACAGATGTTATTTTTGTGCTATTTAGATATTTTTTTTTGCAATGTTCATAAGTCAAGGATTGTCAGAGTTATGATTACATTATGGAACAGGCAAGAAAAGACACTTAATCCCGCTTCATATTCTGTACAATAATAATAATAATAATAAAGATACTTGTATAGCGCGCAGCTACCCCAGATGGGGTGTCCCGGCGCTAGCACGGACAACAGTAGAGATAGTGGTCAGTATACCTTAGTCATTACGACTAAAGAGCCAAGTTTTCAGGGCCTTTCTAAATTCCTGTTCAGACTGCAATGCGCGCAATTGAGGAGGAAGGTTAATCCAGCATTTAGAGGTCCCCACCTCGAATGTCCTTCCCCCCATTCTGGCTTTCGCGAAACGGGGGGTGGTAAGGTATCGTTTATGGTTGGACCTAAGGGATCTGTTCTGCTGGTAAGGACGAAGTCTCTTCCTCAAGTAGTTGGGCCCCCTTCCTTGGAATGCCCGAAAGGCAAACATAAGGACCTTAAATTCGATGTGCTTGGCCACAGGTAGCTAATGCAACTGTCTCAGGTAAGGGGAAATACGTTTGCGAAGAGGGACCTTGCAGACCAGTCTGGCAGCTGAATTCTGCACTATCTGAAGCCTACGGATCAGTCCAATTGGCAGACCCACGTAGAGACCGTTAGCATAATCAAGATGGGATGTGATTAGGGCATGCACGACGGTTTTGCGACTCAGGCAAGAAATCAATAAATTTCCTAATGATTTTTATCTTGCCAAAGCAGGCCGCGGATACCTGTTGAACCTGGGTGGCAAGGGACAGGTCTTTGTCCCACCTAACTCCTAGATTCTTAACTGAGTCCTTAGGAGTGGGGGGGATCCTAAATCAGCTGGCCACCATAATGCTGAGGGGGGTGTTACAGCTTGATTAAAAAACAAGACCTCCGTTTTGTCAGCATTAAGTTGAAGGAAATTAGTGAAACTTGAACCAGAGATGCCCAGTGAGCTTTAACTGCTGAACCTGTGAAGCTTCTAAAAGGATTTGCTGAGACAGAAGAAGAATGTGACTTTAAAGACATAGAAAAATACCTTGTGCGTGTGTGGAAAATGAGTACTGACTGTCACACATTTGATGATCTTCCGTACAGTAAGTTCAAGAGATCAGTCCCGCTAAGTTACCTTGCACTGATGTCATATTATATGTGTGGACACATTAAAAGAGCGTTCTACTAGATCAGAAGATGTGTAAATGTTTTGGATCATGCGTAAGTAGAGAAAGATCCATGTGAATTTGGTTGGGAAGACATTGATGGAATGTTAAAACCTATGAAGTTTCTAAAGCCTCTACCCACAGAACTTACATGTACTTGCAAAACTTGTGCTACAAAAAGATGCCCCTGTTGATATGCTCTTCTCAAACGTTCAACATTCTGCAAATGTACAACAAGTGATTGCTGAAGCAAATAAATAAAGTGAACTATGATAAATAATATTTTTGTTCATATTCAGATCATAAACATTGTTTGGTGTACACATAAAAGGATTAAAAGCCATTATTATTTGTTTCATTTCTATATACATCTATTCTTCCTCTATTATAGCTGCCATTTTGGAAAATGGCAGAAGGGTTGCTCTGAGGAGATATTTTCTGTCTGTCTAAGACTACTTGACCCTCAAAACCTATCTTTTGACACCAAAATGAAGTATATATGTCTCATAGTTCCTGAAATATTACATCATCAGTGCAACACACCTGCCATTTTTAAAAATGTTGTCCAGAAAAATTCAGCCTGGATCAGCAATGTCTACCCAAGCTAAATTACTTCTCTAATAATAAAAATAAACAAATCAAAAATGAAAAACTCTGGACAACAATTTTTTTACGGAGGTATATCAAGGGGCCAGGACTATAAGATCTAGAAATGATATTTTCTGCCTTCCTTGGAGTCCGCCCAAGCTGGATTACTTGCAATGTTCTGGTGTTCCTGAACTGGTCCTGAGCAAAAGAGTGTGAGTATCAGTAGGGCAAATGTATTGCAGCAGATTGTGGAATTGACCAAGTGCATTGTTGTACTTAAAGTTTTATGTGTGCATATTTTTGTGGTGTCATGAATAATGATTCAAAAACACAAATCAAAAATGAAAATCTCTGGACAACAATTTTTTTACAGCGGTATATCAGGGGCCGGGATTATTTTTGAATCTCTTGTTTAATCTGCCCACACTCTCCATCAAAACTGTTGATGCTATTCTATCAGATAATTTTAGATAAAGTGCCTATGCAGGATCGGGACAGTGTTGTCCTCAAGATCATATGAAGCAATGTGTCTCTGAGGAGATTTAATAGACAGCATATAAATCAGCATAGTTGATTTAATAAGCCTTCTTGAGAAGAGTAATAGTTAGAAACCATGAAGATTTATTAAATAATTAAAGTTCAATTCAGAATGCAAAAAAAAAATGATTGACATAATGCATAATAAATTAGACATGGGAATTAGCATAAGGCAGTCAAATGCAGCAGGAATCTGACATACGTCAAGTCTCAGAGTAAAATATTCTAAGTCCTATGCAAGAGGCAGACTGACAAGGGTTCGCTCTCCATGAGTCAGGACAAACCAGACTGGGTCACCTCCAAATTCATGTTTTTTTTTAACAAAAAAGACTGCAAAATTTCACATAGTCACAATAAATTGAGATAGAATTTGCAATGCTCAACCAATCACAATACAACAATAGGCAACAATATTGAACTAAATAAAATAATAATCAGTCTCTGTTTGACCCAATGTCAATGGATGTGATAGTACAAATCCAGCTACACACAAAACAATGACAAACTAATAAATGAATATCCTTACAATGGCACAGGCAGGATAAGTACTTGAACATGAAAAATATTCATTATTTTAAGCACATATTATTTAATATTCATTAATAAGATCTTCAACATAAAAGTTAACAGCTCGTTCGTGCTCCGAGGCAACTATGAAATAAATAGCTATACATTCACCACAACATCACACTACAGAAGGACAATTTCTTTGGGGAAGTATTATAGGGCCTTATCAGAAATACCTATATACTATTATATTGTACTACTCAGCGAGAACACATCTCGCTGCAGGAGCCCCTGGCAACATAAAAGTGTGTGTCACTAAATCGTTTCCACCGGGTGTACCTCAAACAATCCCATGGATAACAATTGCTAATTAAAATTAGAGGCTATCTTTGTCCCGGTTACAATAAGTAAAACGACTTCGGAATGGGAAATTGTTTCAGAGAGAAGAGGGAAAAACTGAGAAGGTACAATCTGCATTCTACAGTCTTTAAACCTAAACATGATTAATAGATTATGGTCCCTAAAATGAAGGCAACACCTGGAGAAATAATGAATGTGTGGAAAAGTCAGTATACATGGAAGGTGATATGAACGATCGGTGATAGAGCGAGTGAAAAGGTTCACTCCAGGAGCAGAGAACTAGAGAAAAGACTTTCAGGGGGTGGGTAGCAATATCAACGTATGGGCCTCTAATGACGTTGCATGAAATACTTTAAAAACCATAGATACAAGAATTTTCAAGGTCAAGCCATTAACCCACAAGGGCAGAGACGGACGTGTGAGGAGGGACTGGGGCAAGGCAATATTTTTCTTAAACGCTGCTTCCTAGAGCGAGTTAATTAACTAAAATAACAAACTAACAATACAGAAATAGGAGGCTAGACATACTCAGAATTGCACAAAATATCATTTACTTGCAAGTCTATTAGAAAAATAAATAACCAGGGAGTGAAGTTAAAGTCTGATCAGACTAATGTACTTTCACGTGGGATAGGCAAATTAACCACATCCCTATTTCTAGGGTGAACTTGCCAGTAGCGATGTGATGTGAAATGGCGATCCATGAGTTAAATCATTGTGAAATTATGCATCCTGTAACAGGGAGAAGGCTATGCCGGCTGGTGGACACGTAGCACAACGCAACAGCAACAGGCACCCTTAAATAGAATCGAGATGGGAGAAGGGGGACAAAAAAACTTGCAACAGAAATAATGATAAAATATTGTGGATAAGCAAAAGTGAAAAACGTGTCTAAGCGCCCTTGAGAGTGAACCATTCCTCTATTTTAGAATCCAGTTTAAGTGAAGTAAAGGTAACTCGAAAGTTCAAGCACTCTCCCGAGTGAAAGGAAAATTGAGAGCAAGAAAAATAAAATAATGGGGCATATTAGCAAGACTGGCGATAAAATTATCGCCGTTTTAGCGGCAGAAATAGCCGCTAAAACGGCGATAATTGGCTTGCTAATAAGCGTTATAGAATTCCAATAGAAGCCCAGGTTAGATGTCCTGCACATCTAACCTGGGCTCAGGGCCGGACTGGCTACCGGGCGTTTTGTTGTGCTGCCGAGCTGGGTGCTGATTTCACTGTGGTGGGGGCTGATTTCGTTGATGGGGACCTGCGTGAGCTTCGAGATAAACAAAGCAAAACGAATGTTTTTAAGCACACGCAGGTCCCCATCAACGAAATCAGCCCCCAGCTCGGCAGCACAACAAAACGCCCGGTAGCCAGTCCGGCCCTGCCTGGGCTTCTATTGGAATTCTATAACGCTTATTAGCAAGCCCATTATCGCCGTTTTAGCGGCAGTTTCCTGCCGCTAAAACGGCGATAATTTTATCGCCAGTCTTGCTAATATGCCCCAATGTTTCGAACAAAAACATCACAAACTATACTTGTGCTTCATAGAACTCATCCATTTCTGAAAAGCTTTTCGCAGAAAGTCTTGAGGGCGAACGGACGTACCATACTGAGTAAAAATGAAAGAAGATGGATATTACTGGAGTAAAAATAAGAGGCCACACAAAGATTAAACGCATGCATTTATTGTGTTTTGCATTGTGCCAGTGACTACAGGAAGCTTGCTCAAAGCACTGACTCTATTTTTGTTAAACAATTGAAGCACAACAATCGAAACCGAATCCATAGTGGCTCTCTAGAAGCCCAAAGAGCAGTGATACTCTCAAACATTTCCCAAGGGGCCTAAAAGTACCTTTTTGGTGTGCTGGAACGAAAACATAACAAGTCTGCCCATTTTCAGAAACCTATTTAAATCAAAGTATAGAGTTTCCTGCTCGTTTCTTCGCCACTTCCTGCTGTTTCCCTCCTCCCACCACCCAGCCCCCCTCTCTGAGGACCAACTTAATGGAGGCCGCAGCACAACCCCATTGAGCAGGTCCTTGTGCTAGCTCCCCCTGCGACAGGTCTCCTGTCCAGCCTGCCCACAGACCGCTACCCTCTTGCTGCTTTATCACTTGTTGCCCTCTGTTTCTGCCTTCACTGCTCATTTTTGCCCTCTTTTTGACTCTCCTGCTCGTTTCTTGCCTTCTGTTTCCTGCCTTTTCTGCTAGCTTCTTGATCTCTTTTTGCCCCTTCTGCTTGTTTCTTGCCCACCATTTTCAGCATTTTCGGCTCAATATCTTAGCCCTCTTTTTGCCTTTTCTGCTTGTTTCTTGCCCTATTTTTGCTTGTATCTTGCCATCTCTTTTCTGCTTGTTTCTTGCCCTCTTCCCACCGTTTCCCTCCTCCCGCCACCCAGCGCCCCGACCTACTTAATGGAGGATGCAGTGCAGCAGCGTGGAGCAGGCACGCTAGTGGCCCGCCAAAGGCAAGCCTGTTTGCACCTGTCCGTGCCTGGACTGCACCCAGCACCAGGAACACTGGCTCTCCCACCACCCACCACTACAGCGCCGAGGAGCTCCTGTCCTGGACCCCTGACACCGAAACAGCAACTGCTGCACCTTCTCCCTGTGAGCAACCAAATGACCCTTCAACTGCTGACACTGCTGCTTCTCCTGCAATACAGGACCACTAGTCCACACAGCATCCCATGCCACACCCGCCCGAAGACCACGAACAACCCAGAACCACTCCAGTGCATCTTGCTCAATGCCCGGTCCCTCTGCCAACATGCCATGGAAATATGGGACACCATCACCACCCTCTCCCCAGTGTTACCTTCATCATGAAACATGGTTCAGCCCCTCCTCGAACCCCGACATCGCCACTGCTACATCCAACGGTTACAAGATGATACACTAAGACCAGACCAACAAACACGTCAAAGGCATCACCATCATCTTGAAGGAAAGCATCCGATGCATCGCCAGCAATGACAACCCCACACCTCTCACGGAACATCTCAACCTCCAACTACTGACTGACGCCAAGACAATGATAAGAAGCACCCTTGTGTACTGACCCCCAGGACCTCGAAAGGGTTTCTGTAACACCATCTCCAACCTCATTGCCCTCCTAGCCATTGACTCCAACCACTATGTCCTACTCGGCAACCTCAATTTCCATGTCAGCGACCCCAATGACAACTCTACCTCTCATCTGGAGAACTTGAAGAACATCGGCCTCACCCAACTGGTCACCGAACCCACACACAAAGCTGGACACACACTCTACCCCATTTTCACATCCAGCGACAGAGTCAATTTCAGCTACGTCACAGAACTCACTTGGTCCAACCACGCCATCATTCACTTCACCATCTCTGGCGCACAGCACACCATCACCAAGCATCACAGCTTCTCCCACCGCAGCTGGGACAAGGTAACAGAGACACAGTGGACCTAGGTCCTGAGCACCACCCAACCCAAAACTTCATCAGACCTAGAACAGGCCGTCCAGAACTGCTCTGCCTGGATCACCAAATGCACCGACAGAGTTGCCCTGATGAAACCAGCAAAAACCAATAAAAACTCAAAGCAAGCCTGCTGGTACACCTCAGAGCTCAGAACCACCAAGACCAACTGCTACCAAAAAGAGAAACGGTGGCGCTCCACTAAGAACCCCTCCGACAGAGTCGCTCACAAAGCAGCCCTCAGCAATTACCACTTGCGCATCAAGGAAGCCAAGAGAGCAGCCAACCACATGAAACAACTTTTCAAAATAGTAAAGGATTTCTCCCGGCAGCCACAGAGAACCTTCATCCCCCTCCCAAGAACTCTGCAACACCCTTTCGGACTACTTCCACAGCAAGATTGCCACCATCTAGAACAACTTCGACTCCCATCCAACTGCTCTCAACTTTAACAGCCTCGGCCAACCAGCGCACACCAGCCAAATGATCACCACATGGTCTTCACTCACCACGTAGACCACTACAGCCATCATGTCATCCATCCACTCTGGAGGACCCACTGACCATTGCCCCCACCATCTATTCAACCTCAGAACCAACAAAATCAGCACGGAACCCACCAGCCTGCTCAACACCTCCATCACCACAGCAGCCTTCCGAAACAGATGGAAACTTGCAGGAATCAGACCCCTCCTAAAGAAACCCCCCCTGACCCCAGCAAACTCAAAAATTATCAACCAATCTCCTTGCTCCCTTACCCTGCCAAAGTACTCAAGAAGGCCATCAACCAACAGTTCACAAATACCTGGAACAAAACTACCTGCTTGATGTCTCCCAATCAGGATTCTGAGAAAAACACACAGGGCCAGCTATAGGGCGGTGCGACTAGTTCGATCGCACCGGGTGCTGACTTTGGGTGGGGGTGTCGTGTTTGAAGTATATTATGCTTTTAAAAGCACCTGCTGCTGTGTTCCTGGCCTCCAGCAATCTTCTCGCAACAATATAAATGGCAAGATAACTTCGCTGATTAATGTTCTTCCTAGAGAGAGATCTGTCTAGTGGAAGTTTTGACTCATGGTAAGGTAGCGCAGAGGGTTAATGTGCCTGCTGGAAAGAACATGTACCATTCAGATCACAAAGTGCTTATAATGTAAATAGGTCAGTGGGTTGCTGCTTTTGTCCGAGAGATCCTTTGTTACTTGCAGTTTATAAATTATAATCCTAACATAGAACAGCAAGCTAATAACTGTCATCAAGGAGCTGCATGCAAATTGCAAGTTATAGATTCGAGCATAGGGTTTTTTCCCCACTTTTTCGTTGTCCTAATGTTGGAAAAAGGGTTCATTTGGATAGAAATCGATTCTGATTATTAAAGAGAACCCCCAACCATGGTGCTAAGTTTTAAATTCTTAGGTTGTGCTTCTCCAGCCAAGCACTCTTAAACTATCCTGCCTACCAGTTTGGGTGAAATGTGACTCCTACACTTTGTAGTCCTCTCTCTTGTGTAACATGTCCTATACACTGATTTACACACCTATGATTGATTGTCTCTGTGTAGTGTGTGTGGTGTAAAGTGCTCTGACACCCTACACTGGTATGAGTGGTGGCAGCGCTATAAATGAATTAAATGCATCTGAGAGGGAGCGGTTATAGAGACTTGAGTGGCATTGTTAAAGGGGGGTAGTGAGGGAATCTGTGGTGGAGGTGGCCTTTGGGGGGCGCCAACAAACATTGTCGCACTGGGCGCCACCAGCGCTAAAGCCGTCCCTGAAACCACAGCACGGAGACCACACTGATCGCTGCCATAGATGACCGCAGAACCCTCCTCGACAATGGGGAGACTGCAGCCCTGATCCTCCCCGACCTCTCTGCTGTGTTCAGCACTGTATCACATCACACCCTCATCAACAAACTCTGCAACATCGGCATACTGCAAAACGCCCTCAAGTGGATCGCCTTCTTTCTCACAGGATGCACACAGAGAATCCAGCTGGCTCCCTTCACCCTCCAACCCAAGAACATCATATGCGGCATAACCCAAGGATCATCCCTCAGCCTCACATTGTTCAACAACTACATGACCCCCTCACGGACATCGTCAGATCCCAGGGCCACACCGTAATTTCCTATGTAGACGACATTCAACTCATCCTATCACTCACCAAAGGCCCCTCCACCACCAGAACAAACTTCTGTAACTCCATGACCAATGCAGCCAACTGGATTAGAGCCAATTGCCTTAAACTCAACTCTGACAAGACAGAAGTACTGATCTCTTGGAAAAACACATCCATATGGGACCCCAGCTGGTGGCCAGCAGAACTCGGACCTACACCCACGCCAACAGACCATGCACGCAACCTAGGCATAATCCTCAACAGTGAACTGACCATGAAACGACAAGACAACACAGTCACCTCCTCCATCTTCCACACACTCCGCAGAATCTTCAGATGGATCCCAGTCAACACCAGAAAGACCATCACCCAGGCCCTCGTCACCAGCCGCCTCAACAACAGCAAAGTACTCTACTCCGGTATCTCCACTCAGGTCCTCAGAAGACTCCAGACCATATGGAATGCTGCAGCCAGAATCATCCTGAACCTCCACAAATGGACCCACATCACCCCTACCACAGAAACCTCCACTGGATCCCCATCCAGAAGAGATATCAGTTCAAGAGTCTCCCAGATGCCTACAAAGCCCTACACGATCGAAGACCTGCCTACATCAACCACCGACTCAAGTTCATCAACCTGAAAGACACCTGTGCTCCTCCTCACTAGCCCTTGCGCACCCCCGCATCCTTCTCAGCCACAGCCACTCCTTCTCGTACATCACAGCCAAGTCCTGGAATGACCTGCCCCTCAACCTTCGAACAGCACCCTTCCTGGTGGACTTCAGAAAGAAACTCAAGACCTGGGTTGTCTACGGAGACCTCGCACCCCAGCACCCAGATACCTTTATGGGTGACAGTGCTGCACTCTACAAATGCTGATTGATTGATTGTTTGATTGGAAATGTTCTCCTAAGTCATATTTAAGATTTTTGCCACTCACATGATGCGCAAGGACCCAATAAACCTAACTAAGGGTATTTCGTACCAGAGCTTGGGGCAAGAGATTCTTTAGGACCCATGCATTGTGGAATAGCATATCCATAGGCATGATATGTAATGCATGCATAGCTGTGGGCATGTGTAACAGAGTTGCTCCAGTCTGTTGTGCAGGGATCCCCTCTCCTTGTAGGTTTGATGCTACTGTCCCAGGACACAGTAGAAGTTTTTCACTAGGCTGCTGGAAAGTACTGAGCACAGAAATCCAGGCAAGAAGAGAGTGAGCAGAAAGGACAGACACCTGCACCAGCACTAGCCACCAAACAGTGCACAGAGTACCTTATGGGTGAGTAGTCGCGCTTAACAAACACCTGATTGAAACTATGAGGTGTGCTTCAGATGCTGCATACAAGCACAACCTTCCAAGCAGTACACAGGGCTCTGCAATTTGAATCAAGCTGTCAGAATTGTGCACTCTAATATCCACACCATGTTACAGCTGTGAAGCATCACCTAAGGTTGTTTGAAAATGGACGCTGGTGACAAAATCTAGGAAATTGCACCACAGCGCCGATCCTCAACTCTCACCAGCTGCCAAGCCACATTTGTATGCTACTGAAGTGAAACAACAGCACATAGAACACTGCTCCCAGCCCCTAGATGCTGCTGGCTGCTCCAAGAAGCACCCAAGTTTCCATGAACAATTCAGCAACAGACAGAGCACTATTACCCAGCTCTCAGCCTGCGGACAAGGTGCAGAGCGGCGTGTAGTCCAACACCAGGTTCACTGCATCCTAAGTGGTATCGAAGAGCCTGTACCGCATGAAAGTGGCATGTCTGAAAAAAGGCCACTTGGTAGATCTACCTGTTTTGCTTGATAATGTCTTGCAGACCTACTTACCATATTTTGCCTGTATTCATTCTATGTGAGGGACACTTGCATGGCTGCTGTACATGTTCTGTATGAGGGGAGTTTGCTCAATTTTAGTGACCGCTGCAGAAACACTCACATGGTTGTAGATGAGAAATAGTTGTCTATCACCCTCCAGTGCAGCATGAAGCCACTCCGTGTTAGACTTCTAGTCACTGCACTCAGCGCCTCTTGGGTAGGCCAACAGGAAGGAGCTAGACATGGCCCAGGAATTGATGATTCAGCTTCCTCATCTCATCAGAAGTGATTTCCCTGGCACACCAAGTGCATGTGAGCATGGTGATCTCCACAATGGAGGTTGACTAGCTCCCTCATCAAGTTAATTTTAAAACATAAGCAACCAAGGACACTGTATTCACATATGAAATTAATAATTAAACCCAAGGGAGTTGAGAAAATTACAAATACTCAACTTTTTGCAGGCAGTATGCATGTGTAGCCCAACATTTCTTCAACAAAGGGATAAATCTGGTCCTCCTGGGAGGATCACTGTAAACGAATGTGCCAAGAGCACTATGTACACATCCCTACCTTATTCCTAAAATGTTGCCTCCATGTGTGTGAGCCTATGCACTGTTAAAACAAACTACAAGTCCCAGAATTCAGTATGCTAAAGGATGAAAAGCATTGTGTTGTCTAAATCACACATGACATGAGGGCACGTATGGACATATAAAAATAATAAAATAATCTCAAATCAATCAATCAATCATTTATAAAGCATGGCAAATCACTCTCGAGGGTCTTGAAGTGCTTTAGAAGTTCATCAATGCACCACCGCATGGAGATGGCAGTGCACCACTGAGGCTCTGAGGGACGGCGCTCGAAGCTGCTCCAATAAACAAGGTGTCCCCAGCTTTTCTACAATTCTGAAGCCATGTTCCCCATGTAAAAGTGAGCAGGATGCCGTGCCACTTACTTTCCTTCCTTGCGAGCACATAAGACTTTCTGGTTTGGCAACGTGCATTTTTCTCCTCACTCACGGCTGCCATCTTACACGTGACGTGGGGAGACATATTTCATAGATGACTGCAATAATATTACAAATATTCTTTTAGTGAGCCACCCTTTACTGCCATAAATGAGAGAGTATTTATAATTGTCACTCACTTTCCATTTACAAGCTGCATTTGAGACACTTTTCTTCTGGCAAGCTCTGTGGTATATCTACTGTTTATTCACTGCCAGCAAGCTTTGTTTATTGACCATCTTTGGCTACATGTATATTAGTATATGGAAACATTTTTTGAAGACCTGGTCCTTTTTGGCTTCTATTAATTTATAAGCTTGGGGTTTTTCAGCAACTGTCTCTTGTGCATGGGCAGATTAAAGGGTTTCAAAGTTTCAACCAGATTTTCTTTGGGCAGGTTTTCTAAATTTCCTTCTGGATCCTGTAATTACCTCAGAATGGAAGACCTTGTGGCACACAAAGGTAATACTACTTCTTCGGGAATGGCTACATCCACTTAGAGTGTGCAATCTACCACTGGTAAAGCATCCATCGAAAGACTTAAAAAAGATCCTCCGTCACCCTCTAAATTTTCTTTGAATGCTTCCTTGGATCTGTTATTAGAGGAAATAAGAGTGCTGCGTCCTTTTATGGAGGAGACTAACACTAAATTAAAAAGTCTCTTGAATCGATGGTCTCATGTTGAAGAGCGAGTTTTTAATATGGAGCAGCAAATGTTTGGTTTTAGGGACTCTACCTCTAAGGTAAATCTACTTCAGGAACAGGTACGTAAGCAAGTTGAAGATTTAGAAAATCACAATAGAAGAAATCATTTACATATTTATGGTCTTCCTGAGGGCACGGAAGGAGAAAGTCCTATCTCTTTCTTTAAAACTTTCCTACCACAGGTCTTGAATCTCCCTGATGGCCCACCACTTGACATACAGTGTGCTCATAGACTTGGCCATTCTTCTAAAGCTCCAACCACTTGTAGGAAACCTCGAGGAGTCATTTTGTACTTTCTTGAGAATGCATAATTAATGCAAGTCATCTCAGCTGCCAGACATCTTACACGTATATCATGGTCTGGACACAATTTATTTTTCTCTCAAGACTATGCCAAGAGCACTGCGGACCGATGAAGAGAGTTCCTGACTATGAGACCAGTGCTTCGCTCCCTTGGAGCCCGTTTTGGACTTTTTCATCCTTGTCTCTTCAAGGTTACCTATAACAACAAAACAACAACGTACGAGGACCCATCTCACCTGAGAGACCTTGTGGCTATGCATAAGCCGGAGATTATGGACCTCACTTTATCAGCTCATGTATCATAATAGTATCCTGTTACTTCACTTTCTCTTATATGGTTTTTTTAGACTAAAATAATTTTGTTAGATCGACATAATGCTATTGTTCTTCTTCGTTCAATTTTCGGATCTGTTCTGCTTTGTTATTATTTGATTTTATTCATTATTTTTATTATATTCTAATTTTTTTTCATTATTTTCATTATCTCTTTTTTTCAAGAAAAGTTTCATTTTAATCTCTCTGATATCACTACTTTTCTTATTATATGGGATGCTTTTAAAGCGTCTGCTCGTGATTTTATCCTATTCTTACAGAAAGAAAGGATTGCAGACTCAATCTATGAAATTACTCCAAGATATCAAGCGCCTTGAGCCTACTTACTACACTTCTCGTACACAGCATTCTTTGCAACAACTTATCAAAGCTAAACTACATTTCAATAAGGTGTCTACAGATTCTGCCTCTTCTTATCTCTTTAAAACCAGTGCTAAATACTATGGTGTTCTGAACAAATCTGGCAAACTATTAGCAAATTACTTAAAAATTAAACAACAAAAGTTACTGATTGAATCCATTATGGATGACAATGACCACATTCATTCCAGAGACCTAGATATTTAAGACCAATTTTGTAATTTTTATATCAACCTATACACACCTGAACATATTCCACCAGAGTCGGATATTCTACAATATCTCTCCTCTATTGATAAACTGAATCACTCTTCAGCATATTTTTAATCTTTAGAGAATGATATTGCATCTACAGAATTGCATCGAGCTTTGTTATCCCTTAAAAAAGATAAAGCTCCAGTTCCTGACGGCTTTACAGCAGAATTTTATATTCATTTTTTAGGTCGAGCCTAGAGTCAGCGCGCAAGCGTTGCTCTGGTGAAGGTCTGCTGTAGTTCAGTACGTAAGGGAAGCCCCGCCCACTCCCCGCCTATATTTTTCATTGGCTTGTGTCTTTGTCCTTCGTTAATGCTGCCTTCGGATTCATTTATAGGCCTGTTAGTCCCTCCTTATTACGGCCATGTCGTCATTTGTACCCTCCTAAGGCTACTGGCCCCATTACTTCAAGTGTTACACGGTACGTGTTATTTAGACTGTGAGCACTATTTTATTTAATGAGGTTCTCCTACTGCCTTCTCTACTCCCCCTCCCTCCCGTTGTCCGTGCCTTCTCACCCCTCCCTTCTCCCCGCCCGCACGCCCGCTCTCCGTGCTTTCTCACCTCCTTTTTCCCCCTCTCCCCACCCGCACTCCCGTTCTGCGTGCCCTCTTCCCCCTCCCCCCGCCCACACTCTCGTTGTCTGTGCCTTCTCCCCCCTCACTCCCATTGTCCGTGTCTCCCCCGCGCCCTCCCTCCCATTTTCCGTGATGACTACCGTTTGCAATGCAATAGGTCTCGCGTAAATGCGAGTCCAATTGCATTGCAAATGCTTGTTTTGCTCTCACCGCACTCTGTCTCAACCCGAAGCACTTTCCCCATCTTTTTCAGCAACCGCCTCCTTCTTCGTGGCTGCTCTGCAAAATATACTAAAATGCAATGTTTGAGTTCACGTCAAACAAGTTTTCCTGGAGATCACTCATTTACTGAACAACATCCCACGGGGCTGTGTTTCTAACTCCTGCCTCAGGAGTCGCCTGAGACGATGGCTTCTTGTACTCTAGCCAAGTTACATTTCACGAAGAACATTTGAAAACCACAATTCGAGAAAGGGGCACTTTGTCCTTGTTTTGTCAGTGACAAAACCACAGGGTCCATTAGCCAAGAATCTGCTGTGCTGGCTGCCTCTCTGAGTGTGGCTGATTGACACTCGGCATTACAATTAATTAATAAGTAATGGAGCAGAAATCTGTTGGTTTAACAAAATGAACTACCGAGGCTGCATTCCGAATAATTGCGCTCCCTCCTGTACCCTCGCATGAAGTTCAGCCCAAAACCCAGGCAGACTTAGCAGTGAAAATAAACATTCAGCAAAAAAAAGACATTACCGGCATCAACAAACACAGGCTGCATTATTTAAAGCTGCTAGTAACATGTAGTTCTTGGAGCTATCCAAGTCCTCTGGTGAAGTGTCATGGTCTAGGTGAGCAGAAAGGGGAGCATTGGAGTTGCTGAATTCCAGAATTACCCCCTGCAAGTTACTTGAACAATGTAGTTGGCATAGCTTGAATTTAGGGTTCACTGCACTGGCTAAGACGACACCCCAGGAGCCTTCTGCTGTATATGTAAACATGTTTGGCTTATTGTTCATATTGAATGTGTTCTCTGTAACTGTACAAAAAAAATGTATTGGGAGTAATCTGCATAAAATTTCCAAGTTAGCAAATCTGATTCACGTGTGTTTTTTGTTCAAATCTTTTTGAGAATTTTCAATCCGAATACTCTTATGCAGAGGCAGCAAATTAGTAATACAGAAAGAAAAAGAATTGAAAACCACATCGTTGTCATTGACACTGTGCTGTAGCGGTCAGGCCTCAAAAAGTCTCATTGCAGTCAAAAAGAAAAAGAACCACTGTTAGAACTGGGGGTCTCTAGTTGGCAATGGTTTGCACCTTTGTCCAAATAGGGACCCTTGCTTCTAGTCAGGATAAGGGGGAAACACTCCTAAAATAACCCCTGCTCACCCCCTGGTAGCTTGGCACGAGCAGACAGGCTTATCTCAGAGGCAGTGTGTAAAGCATTTGTGAACACATACAGTAATACAGTGAAAACACTACAGATGGACACCACACAGGTCGTAGTATAAAAATAAGTATTCTTTATATAGATTTATCACAAGACCCAATAGCAAAAATCCACAATACTGTAATCAAAAAATAGGCTTTAAAAGGTTATAAAATAGTTCAGTTCTCTCAAGTTGTAAATGCGACACTTTACTCTCAATGTACCTTGAATGCGTAACGCAAAGAAAACAAAAGGGTCGCAGGGAAGGTGATGCGTCGGTTCCTTACACTCAGGGGAGTGGATGCGTCGGTTCCTTACTGCTGCGCAGGGGAGTTGATGCTCGCTTCCTTACTGTGTGGGGAGGTGATGCGTCGGTTTCTTACTGCTCTCCGGTGCGATGCGACAAGATGGCACCTCGATGCGATACTCTTCTCCGGTACGATGCGACAAAATGGCGTCTGGGTTGCGATGCGACAACGTTGGTGTGATGCGTGCACGCCCGACGGCCGTGCGGCGACTCGATGATCTTTGGAGCCGCGACAGGCCCTGCGACGCGCTTCTCCGGCGATGCGACGATGACCTCTGTGGCAGCGTCTCGCTTCTCCGGTGATGCGCCGCGCTTCGGCGATGCGACGATGACAGCGGCAGCGGCGTCTCGCTTCCTCGGCGATGCGATGACCGCGGCTGCGGCGGCGACACGCTTCTCGTTGTTGCGTCGCGCTTCCAGCTCCCAGCGACACGCAGTCTCTCAGAAGGCCCAGCACAACAGCAGGCACTTCAATTCCCAGCAAGGGAATGCAGGGGGAGCTGGTTGGTGAAGTCTTGTATCCCTGAGACTTCAGGCAGGAGGCAAGCTCTAGTTCAAGCCCTTGGAGATTCTCTTCTTCAAGATGACAAAGCACAGCAAAGTCTTTTCTCCTGTCCTTGGCAGAAAGCAACCACTGCAGGCCAACCCCAATCAGCAAAACAGCACAGGGGCAGTACTCCTCCTTCAGCTTCTCCGGTTCTTCTCCTTGGCAACAGGTTTCTTGATTTCCCAGAAGTGATCTAATTTCCTAGGGGTCTGGGTCCCCTTTTTATACACCTTTTCCCTTTGTTCTCTGAAGGCAGAGAGGCCTTTGCCTAGTCCAAACCAGTTCTGGTCAGTCCTGGAGCACTTTGTTTTTCTGACTCCTTCTTTCCTTTGAGAGTGAGGGGCAGAGCCATCAGACGCCCGGCAGGAGGTGGAGCCAGCATTGTGGAAGGCAGGCACAGCCCTATTCAGACCCAGGTGCAACTCCTCCCACCCATCCTCCTTCAGGCAGACCTATTCAGCCTAGTGCTGACTCACCCTGCCTCCTGGAATCCCCCAGCCCCTGTCACTCACAAACCCAGACACACAATACACAACCTGAGCAGAGGCAGCTGGATGGTTTAGGCAAGAAAATACCTACTTTCTAAAAGTGGTATTTTCAAACAAAGAATGTTAAAACCAACTTCACTAAAAGATGTATTTTATCATTCTGAGTTCAGGCATACTAAATTCGTTTTTCTACCATGTTCTCTGGGTCAGTTAGGATTATAAGGTGTAATAATCAAAACTGCCCATTCTGGCCTATGGAGAACAGGTAGCCTTGCAATAGTGAAAAACGAAAATGGCTGTAATTCACTATTAGGACATGCCACACACACCAGGGCATGTCCTACCTTATACTTACAATGCACCCTGCCCTTGGGCCTACCTTAGGGGTGTCTGATATGAAGATAAGGGAAGGTTTAGGGACTGGCAAGTGGGTGCACTTGCCAAGTCGACATGGCAGTCACAGACTGCACACAGGCTCTGCAATGGCAGGCCTGAGACACATTTTACAAGCCGCTTCTGTGGGTGGCACAACCAGTGCTGCAAGCCCACCAGCGGCATTGGATTTACAAGCCCTGGGCACACTCCGTGCACTGTACTAGGGACTGACAAGTAAACCAATCATCCAATCATGGAGTCACTAATCCATACATCAATTTACAGTAGGGAGCACTTGCACTGTGGCACTGAACAGCAGTGGCACAGTGCCCAAAAGCATCTAAAACCAGCAAAACATAAGAGGCAACAGCAAAAAAATGGAAGGGAGACCCACGCCAATGGTGCCAAGTCTAACACGTGTCCCCTCCAGCTGAAATGTGGGGAGAACTACCCTTCCTCCTGGGAGTTCTCATCACTAAGGCGGAAAAATCTGGACAGACCATCAGCATTGGCGTGTTCTGTACCAGGGCGGTGTTCCACCGTAAAGTCCATCCCCTGTAGGGAAATGGACCACCTCAACAGTTTTGGATTCTCACCCCTCATCTGCATTAACCATCTGAGGGGCCTGTGGTCTGTCTGAACCCGGAAGTGAGTCCCAAACAAATATGGTCTCAACTTCTTCAGCGCCCAGACCACAGCAAATGCCTCACGTTCAATCGCACTCCACCTCTGTTCCCGTGGGAGTAACCTCCTACTAATAAAGGCTACAGGTTGGTCTAGGCCCTCTTCATTCATCTGTGAAAGCACAGCCCCAACACCATGCTCTGAAGCATCTGTCTGCACAATGAATTCCCTTGAGAAGTTGGGCGCCTGAAGCACGGGCGCCGTGCACATGGCAGATTTCAGGGCATCAAAAGCCTTTTGGCAGGCATCAGTCCAGTTCACTTTCCTGGGCTGCTTCCTGGAAGTCAGCTCAGTCAAGGGTGCAACAATGTTGCCATACCCCTTGACAAACCTCCTGTAATACCCGGTGAGTCCTAAGAAGGCCCTCACCTCTGTTTGGGTTTTGGGGGTTCCCAAGCCAGGATGGTATCTATCTTGGGCTGTAGGGGCGCCACCTGGCCGCTCCCTACCTGGTGTCCCAAGTACACCACAGAACCCTGCCCGATCTGGCACTTACTCGCCTTGATCGTGAGGCCTGCCCTCCGCAGCGCCTTCAACACTTCCCAGAGGTGGTGCAGATGTTCCTCCCAAGTGGCGCTGAACACTGCAATGTCATCCAGGTAGGCGGCACTGAAATCCTCCAGCCCAGCCAACACCTGGTTGACCAACCTCTGAAAGGTGGCAGGGGCATTCTTCATCCCAAAGGGCATCACCCGGAATTGGTAGTGCCCATCTGGTGTGGAGAATGCTGACCTCTCTTTGGCCCCATCAGTTAAGGCGATCTGCCAGTACCCAGACGTTAGATCAAACGTGCTGAGGTACCGGGCAGCCCCTAACCGATCAATGAGCTCATCAGCTCTGGGGATGGGGTGCGCGTCAGTCCTTGTGACTGAATTGAGTCCTCGGTAGTCCACACAGAACCGGAGTTCGGGTGTGGCACCAGGCGCGGCAGCCTGTGGGACCAAGACCACTGGGCTGGCCCAAGGGCTGTTAGAGGACTCAATCACCCCTAAGGCAAACATCTTGGAGACCTCCTCCTTGATGCAAGCTCTCACCCTGTCAGTCACTCTGTAAGTTTTATGCTTCACAGGAGGACTGTCCCCAGTATCCACATCATGGATGCACCATTCAGTGATACTGGGAGTCAGGGAGAACAGATCAGAAAACTGTCCCAACAGTTGGCGACAGTCATTCTGCTGTTCCGGGGTCAGGGTGGGAGAGAGGTTCACACCATCCACTGACCCATCTTGCTCTTTTGCATACAGGAGGTCAGGAAGAGGTTCAGTCTCCTCTTCCATCCCAGCATCTGTTGCTAAGAGCATGCCCACTTCAGACCTCTCAAAGTGGGGCTTCAGGCGGTTCACATGCAGGACCCGCAAGGGGTTCCTGGGAGACTGCAAGTCCACCAAGTAGGTGACATCACTCTTGCGCTCCACCACCTCAAATGGTCCGGTCCACTTATCCTGGAGCGCACAGGGCTCCACTGGGGCCATGACCCAAACCTTTTGTCCAGGCTGAAACTCGATCAGAGTGGCGTTCTGATCATGCCAACGTTTCATCTCTTCCTGGCTGGCTTCCAGATTTGCCTCAGCGAGTTGTCTGAAACGCCGAGTCTGGTTCCTGAAGGCCAGCATGTAACTAAATACATCCTGGGGAGTTTTCCTGGGAGCTTTCTCCCAGCCTTCCTTGACCAGACTCAGAGGTCCTCTTACAGGATGGCCGTACAGCAGTTCAAAGGGACTGAACCCTAAGGACTTCTGGGGCACCTCTCTGTAAGCAAAGAGCAGGCATGGCAAGAGGACGTCCCACTTACGCCTCATGGGTTCTTCCAGACCCATAATCATGCCTTTAAGGGTCCGGTTGAATCTCTCAACCAGTCCATTACCTTGGGGGTGGTAAGGAGTGGTGAACTTATAGGTTACACCACACTCCTGCCACAGGGACTTCATATACTTGGAAATGAAGTTAGTACCACGGTCAGACACCACCTCCTTGGGGAACCCCACACGGGAGAAAATCCCCATCAGTGCACGTCCCACCACGGGGGCCGTCACTGTCCGAAGAGGGATGGCTTCCGGGTACCGGGTGGCATGGTCCACCAAGACCAGGATGAACCTGTTGCCCATGGCTGTCTTGGGATCCAGAGGCCCCACAATGTCAATACCCACCCTCTCAAAGGGGGTACTGACAACAGGGAAAGGTTGGAGAGGAGCCTTGTGCTTCCTCCCACTCTTACCACTTGCCTGGCAAGTCTGACAGGTCCTGCAATGAGTATCTGAACTCTTGCGCATTTGGGGCCAATGAAAGTGGGTGACAAGCCTTTGAAAGGTCTTGTCTTGCCCCAAATGTCCTGCTAAAGGCACATCATGAGCCAGACCCAGTAGGAAGGCTCTGAAGCGCTGGGGTACCACCAGCACACGGGCTGACCCAGGCTCAGCAACCTTAGGCTCACTATACAGGAGACCATTCTCCCAGTAGATCCAGTGTGATCCAGACTGATCACCTGCTGCCTGGCTTACAGCCTGTTGCCGCAAGCCCTCAAGAGAAGGGCACTTCTTCTGCTCCTCGCAGAATTCTTCCCTGGAGGGGCCTCCTTCCTGCTGCCAATGGGTCAGCTCAGGCAGGTCCCCCAGTTCAGCCACTTGTTCCCCTGTAGGTTCCAGGGCATCCCCCTCAAGGTCTGCCTCCTCCTGGACCGTGGGAACTTCGGGGGCCGGTTTCCCGCGCCCCCTGCCTCCTCTCTTTAAGGCAGGCACCTGGGCCCTTCTTCCAGGCTCCAGGTCCTCTTGAATACCCTTACCGGCTGCCATTGACCGAGTGGTCACACACGCCCACTCTGGCAGACCCAACATCTCCAAATGAGACCTCCGCTCCACCTTCGCCCAAGGGGAGCTCTCCAAATCATTGCCTAGCAGACAGTCAACAGGCATGGCTGGCCTCACAGCTACTTGAAGGATACCTGAGACCCCCCACTCAAAGGGAACCTGGGCCACCTTGCAGTGGCTCTCTGAGTTGTCAGCGGCAACTACAGGGTAGAATACATTGGGGACCACCTGCTCCTCAGACACCAGCCGACAACTGACAGCTGTCACACTGGCCCCGGTGTCTCTGAGAGCCTCCACCCTATGGCCATTGATGGTCACCCACTGCCTGTATTTCTTAGTGTTATCAGGCAGCTGGGTCCTAGGGACCATCTCACTGTCTCCTAAAGAGACCAGGGACATTTCTGCGGGACCCCACCCACCTTGGGCACCCAACTCCTCCCCCAGGGCTACACTAGCCACCTGCCGGGGTGGTGCACCAGTGGGTGCAGTGGTCACAGTATTGGGGCACTTGGGACTTCCTACAAAGTGACCCACTTGACCACAACTAAAACATGCTTTGGGCCCCTTCTGAACAGACTTATCTGTTGGGACCCATGGTCTTTTCTCAGTGGGAGGCTGGGAACCCTTACCTTGGTTCCCTTGGGGTTTACTTTGGGGCCCTTTTTGGAACTCCTTCTGTTTACCCTTGTCCCCCCCACTCTTCTGCTGGGGACCCTGCCCACCTTTGGCGGAGTCTCCCACAAGACCCTTGTGGACCCGGGTACTGACCCAGCGGTCCGCCTCTTCAGCAAGCTTCCAAGGATTAGTCAGCTTACTGTCAACAAGGTGCTGGCGTAGCTCTGGAAAACAACTACTGGACAAGTGCTCCCATGCAATTAAATCATAGAACTCCTGCAAGTCATTTACTTTGCTACCCTTCACCCATCCATCCAATGCTCTGCAAAAATAAGACACATACTCCACCCAGGTACTAGACTCCAGCTTTTTGCAGTTCCTAAACTTCTGCCTATAAAGCTCTGGAGTTAACCCATACCTTGCCACTAAAGCTTCCTTCAGGTGGGCATAGGACATCTGATCCACTGTGGGCAAGGCTAGCAAGGTTTCCCTTCCCTCACCTGCAAAGCGGCCCCACAACCCCGCTCCCCAATCCTTCTCAGGGACCCGGTGTGATGTCATGGCGATCTCATAAGCTTTAAACCATTGCCCAATGTCCTCCCCCTTCATGAAATCCTTAATAACCTCCTTGGGGATGTACACTCTACTTTCTACAGGCACTGGAGGTGTGCTGCCACCAGAGGGAGTGATTTCTAGGCTCCTAGCCTTTAGCTCTAGCTCCCTCACCACTCTCTCATGCTCTAAAAGCATCTTCTTTTCTTCCATGGCCAACCTCTTACTTTCTAACTCCAATTTCTTATGCTCAAGGCTATCATGGCTTCCCTGTTTCAGTTTGGCCATCTCCATTTCATGCATCCTGCTTTTATCCCTGTCCTCCAGCTCCTCTGGAGACAGGCCCTTTTGAGAAACACTGCTGCCCTCCCTGGAAGGCACTCTCCTCCCAGGTAAGCCCAATGGCCCCTCAAGCTGCTCATCTAAATTCTCTGCCTCCTCCACAGGCTCCTCGGACTGCCCACTGGCATTCCGTGCTTCCAACCAGGCCCTCAGCGCCTTTTGAAGCTCCTCCTTCCTGGTGAGGCCTTTCATAGAGATTTTAAACTTTTTACAAACAGCTTTGAGTTCTGGCACAGTGTAGGTATCAACCCTATCTTCTTCAAATTCAATATCTGCAGGTGCAATGGATCCTTTTTTGCTCATGGTGAAAATTGGCAGTTCTCAACAAAAATTAAAGGTTCCAAGGAAAAAAAGTCCTATCAAAATGTATGTGGTCGCGTATTGGTCTGCACTCACTAGTAGTGTACACCAATCACTGTATATGAATCACAAATGCAAGTCCAAATCCTCACCGCTGACCACCAATGTTAGAACTGGGGGTCTCTAGTTGGCAATGGTTTGCACCTTTGTCCAAATAGGGACCCTTGCTTCTAGTCAGGATAAGGGGGAAACACTCCTAAAATAACCCCTGCTCACCCCCTGGTAGCTTGGCACGAGCAGACAGGCTTATCTCAGAGGCAGTGTGTAAAGCATTTGTGAACACATACAGTAATACAGTGAAAACACTACAGATGGACACCACACAGGTCGTAGTATAAAAATAAGTATTCTTTATATAGATTTATCACAAGACCCAATAGCAAAAATCCACAATACTGTAATCAAAAAATAGGCTTTAAAAGGTTATAAAATAGTTCAGTTCTCTCAAGTTGTAAATGCGACACTTTACTCTCAATGTACCTTGAATGCGTAACGCAAAGAAAACAAAAGGGTCGCAGGGAAGGTGATGCGTCGGTTCCTTACACTCAGGGGAGTGGATGCGTCGGTTCCTTACTGCTGCGCAGGGGAGTTGATGCTCGCTTCCTTACTGTGTGGGGAGGTGATGCGTCGGTTTCTTACTGCTCTCCGGTGCGATGCGACAAGATGGCACCTCGATGCGATACTCTTCTCCGGTACGATGCGACAAAATGGCGTCTGGGTTGCGATGCGACAACGTTGGTGTGATGCGTGCACGCCCGACGGCCGTGCGGCGACTCGATGATCTTTGGAGCCGCGACAGGCCCTGCGACGCGCTTCTCCGGCGATGCGACGATGACCTCTGTGGCAGCGTCTCGCTTCTCCGGTGATGCGCCGCGCTTCGGCGATGCGACGATGACAGCGGCAGCGGCGTCTCGCTTCCTCGGCGATGCGATGACCGCGGCTGCGGCGGCGACACGCTTCTCGTTGTTGCGTCGCGCTTCCAGCTCCCAGCGACACGCAGTCTCTCAGAAGGCCCAGCACAACAGCAGGCACTTCAATTCCCAGCAAGGGAATGCAGGGGGAGCTGGTTGGTGAAGTCTTGTATCCCTGAGACTTCAGGCAGGAGGCAAGCTCTAGTTCAAGCCCTTGGAGATTCTCTTCTTCAAGATGACAAAGCACAGCAAAGTCTTTTCTCCTGTCCTTGGCAGAAAGCAACCACTGCAGGCCAACCCCAATCAGCAAAACAGCACAGGGGCAGTACTCCTCCTTCAGCTTCTCCGGTTCTTCTCCTTGGCAACAGGTTTCTTGATTTCCCAGAAGTGATCTAATTTCCTAGGGGTCTGGGTCCCCTTTTTATACACCTTTTCCCTTTGTTCTCTGAAGGCAGAGAGGCCTTTGCCTAGTCCAAACCAGTTCTGGTCAGTCCTGGAGCACTTTGTTTTTCTGACTCCTTCTTTCCTTTGAGAGTGAGGGGCAGAGCCATCAGACGCCCGGCAGGAGGTGGAGCCAGCATTGTGGAAGGCAGGCACAGCCCTATTCAGACCCAGGTGCAACTCCTCCCACCCATCCTCCTTCAGGCAGACCTATTCAGCCTAGTGCTGACTCACCCTGCCTCCTGGAATCCCCCAGCCCCTGTCACTCACAAACCCAGACACACAATACACAACCTGAGCAGAGGCAGCTGGATGGTTTAGGCAAGAAAATACCTACTTTCTAAAAGTGGTATTTTCAAACAAAGAATGTTAAAACCAACTTCACTAAAAGATGTATTTTATCATTCTGAGTTCAGGCATACTAAATTCGTTTTTCTACCATGTTCTCTGGGTCAGTTAGGATTATAAGGTGTAATAATCAAAACTGCCCATTCTGGCCTATGGAGAACAGGTAGCCTTGCAATAGTGAAAAACGAAAATGGCTGTAATTCACTATTAGGACATGCCACACACACCAGGGCATGTCCTACCTTATACTTACAATGCACCCTGCCCTTGGGCCTACCTTAGGGGTGTCTGATATGAAGATAAGGGAAGGTTTAGGGACTGGCAAGTGGGTGCACTTGCCAAGTCGACATGGCAGTCACAGACTGCACACAGGCTCTGCAATGGCAGGCCTGAGACACATTTTACAAGCCGCTTCTGTGGGTGGCACAACCAGTGCTGCAAGCCCACCAGCGGCATTGGATTTACAAGCCCTGGGCACACTCCGTGCACTGTACTAGGGACTGACAAGTAAACCAATCATCCAATCATGGAGTCACTAATCCATACATCAATTTACAGTAGGGAGCACTTGCACTGTGGCACTGAACAGCAGTGGCACAGTGCCCAAAAGCATCTAAAACCAGCAAAACATAAGAGGCAACAGCAAAAAAATGGAAGGGAGACCCACGCCAATGGTGCCAAGTCTAACAACCACCATTAGGATAGTAATGACCTACCCATCAATCCCATATCTAAATCAACAGAGGAAAGAGGGGGAAAGGAAGGAAGAAGAACATCTCTGAGGAAGAGATTGAGGCCCTGAGGGAAAGAGTTGTGGGAGCCAGTAGGTGGTAAGTAGTTGGCTAGGTAGTTTGACTAGGTAACATCTTCCACCCCGGCGAGGGTGAATCAGTAAGGAAGTGGGGCTGAGTCCTCTTGAGGGGCTCTGCATTGCTGTCATTTCTGAAGGGCGGGCTGCGTCATTAATGGAGGTGAATCGTTATCCTTTCTATAAGTATCTCGAGGTCTAGTCAAATTGCTGGAGAGCTCTCAATCTAGGTGTGAAGCAAAGAAATTCAAGCCTCGACATGTAATCAATAAGAGGTTGCCAGCAGACTATTCATTTCTTTTCAGTTAATGTAAGTTCGTGTGATATTTATCCCTTTGCTAATGTGTGCCAGAGTCCATTGAACCACAGTGAAGCAGCGGCGCCTTATTTATTTTTCCAAAAGAGCGCAGTAAGTTGTTTTGCTGCTCCACTTGTGGCACAATAACCTCCAATCAGCATGTGTCCTGCCCTCTAATGTTGTTGGTCAGTGCCCCAAAATCAAGATACTAGGGTCAGCTGGGCTTGGATAACTTAAGGTCCATTTAATATGTCTCCGTCCAAAAAGTTTGGATAGCTACACATGTAATGTGAAGGAAGTCATCAAATGACTGAACATCGCCATCATGGCATGGAGGCTGAAACATATATTCTCTTCAATTGTACAGGAGTAATGTGCCATTGATACATTATCTTGTAGGTGCATTCTCTATGGCATATGCTTTTATGTACCTTAGTTATATATCACACCAGATATCTTGCCATTGTTTATCCGAGATTGGTCTGTCTCCGAGTGCGTTTGGTATGGATATTTGGCTAGCAGCTTTGAGTCTTTTCTCGTCCGATATGTTCTGGAGATGAGGTCTTTCGTGCCTTCAAAGGAGTGGATTAGATTCTCAAATTAAGTGAGGGGTTGTGCAGCAACAAGGGTGTTTATTGGGTGTAATGGCCAGTGTCTCCATTGATAGTATTGGAGGTGGGAATTTTCAAAGATTTGGAATTCTTTTTTGCATTGTCCAAATGTTTTGATATGTCTTCCCTGGATTAAGTTGCTCAGTTTTCTACAGATGTGTGTGTTTTGTGTCTCTGGATTGCAATTTCATTCTGGCCCACACTGCGGAAAATATATTGCCATTTAGTAGCTGCTTAATGTCTCTTTTAAACAAGCATTTGCAATGCAACAGGTCTCGCATTTACGCAAGTTTGAGCTATTGGCATTGTAAATGACAATGCCTTTTATTTATGTTTTGGTTTTTGAAACATAAATAAAACGCATTGTCATTTACAATGCCAATAGCTTAAATGTGAGACCTATTGCATTGCAAATGCTTGTCTTCACTTCTTTTACCAAAATTAGTTACTTTAATTAATTTATCCTCTGATTCCTCTACTTCTTCTGGATCATTTCTTGAGGCACTCATCTGTCTTATTCCAAACGAAGGTAAAGATTCATGTTATCGTAAAAATGATATTCCTATATCTTTGGTCAATTTAGATTATAAATTTTCGCTAAAGCTCTAGCTTTTAGACGAGAATCCCTCCTTCCTAATCTATTTGGAAAAGAACAATCAGGTTTTGTGGCAGGTAGATATCTCTCAGATAACACCCATTTATTTTTGACATCACCTTCACCTTTAGCAGCCATTGCTCTAGATGCTGAAAAGGCTTTTGATCTTGTTAACTGGCCTTTCCAATTGCATATCCTTCATTGGTTTGGCTTTGGCCCTAAGATTATTAAATTAATATCTCTTCTATACTCATCTGCCCAAGCAGCCATTTGTGCTAACGGACTATTCTCTACTTATTGACCTTAGGTCGAGGAGAACAACAAAGCTGTCCTCTTTCTCCATTGCTTTTGAATTTATCCTTGGAACCATTCTTATCTAAAATTAGACAAAATGCACTTATTCATGGATTTTTTTAATAATACTCAACAAATTAAACTAGCCGCTTATGCTGATAATATTTTATTATTCGTATTAAGTCCTCATTCCTCCCTTCTAGCTTTCTCATCCGAGGCTCTTTCATACTCATTAGTATCTGGGTATAAATAAAATACTGATAAATGTAAAATCTTACCTCTACATAAGTTTACTTTTAAACTTGACTTTCCTACTCAAATTTTAAATGGCAACCTAGCCACATAAAGTGTCTGGGTCTTCAAATCACTCAGTCATTTAATTCTTCTATTTCTCTTAATTTAGAGGCTTGTATTGATAAGATTAAATCATTAACTAATAGGTGACATTGTTTAAACTTATCTTGAAGGGGCCGGTTAGACACTATTAAAATGATGTTAGTCCCTATTATACTTTTCACTATATCTGATATCTCCTTAAATATTCCGCTCAAATTGTTTAAATAATGTATTCAATTCTATCTTGCTTTCTTTGGAACAATAAAAAGCCTCAAATGTCATTACTCAAACTGAAGCGTCCTAAGGCGGAAGGAGGAGTACATTTTCCAGATTTTGCTAACTATCACAAACCCTTCTTTTTAAAACAGTCCATACACTGGATACCATCTTCCTTCTCTTCTATCCCACTCTGGGTGGACCTGAAGAAACAAATTTCTATCTCCTATTTCGTTTCGTGAATTTATAACGTTTACACCAATGCCTCAAAAATTACTTACCCCCATCTTCCGAAAGACCTGTAAAAAATGTACTTCTGTTGTCTCATACTCCCCCAAGGACTTGAATTCCTTTTTGAACTCCACTATTTGGCATAATCAGCTCATACAAATAAACAACAAATTAATCTACTGGCCAATTTGGAGATCTAAGAGTCAAAAAATTATATAGCAATGATACTTTTATATCCTTTACACAAGCTCAAGCATTATTTGATCTACCATCCACGTTTCATCAAAAATTTTAAATCCTACAAACTACCATGTCTTAATCATATACTCATTTTCAATCTCTTTGTTATCCTACTACATCACTACCTATTAACCTTATTAACCTCTTAAATACACACCCAAAAGCTTCTTCTATCTATTCAATACTTCATTGAACATCAAGAGATTGACCCAAATCTCATGTGGAATTTGCCTGGAAAGCTGATCTTCATATCACCATACCTCTTTCAACCTGCCAACAGATTTAGATAAAGTATAGGAAGTCCTCCAGAGCAGCTAATACAACACAGACACTTTTCTTTATATACAGTAGATTATTCACAAAACCTGTGTTCCTTCATAGGATCAATCCCCACACTCCAGATACATGTTGGACCTGTTCTTCACAACAAGCAGACCTGAAACTGTTAATATTCGCTTGTTCATATGTTACCAATTTCTGTTTATAGGTTTGGGCACAAATTAATTTTATATTTCACTCAAACATTCCTTATTGTGTTGCTAATGTTTTCTTAGGAACTGTTTCTAACATTTGGGCTACCGTTTCGTTTAATATAAAAATAGTGGATCTTCTTTTGTAGTGTAGCTCCTATTTCCCTAATAGGCTCTGCACATTGGAATAATATATCCTATAGGTTTGACATAGGACTAAGGTCAGTATGTCCCTATCGAGTATATTAAACTTAATTACTTGTGCCAGCTAGCTCAGAGGCCACTAGAAACTCCTTGACGACAAGAAGGGAGTAATTTCTGGCAGCCGCAAAACATGACCACTTTGTTTCCCTTTAGAATCAGAATGTGTCCCAGAGTCGTGGAAACAATAGATAACTATTTCACTCAGCTCAATCGTGCATGCTTAGTTTTCTCCAAGTTACACAGAAAGAACAGACGGGCGTTTCAATAAAAGATTTATTGAACAGTCTTGTTTCTGGTGTAAGTAAAATGTGCTGTTACGATCACAAGACAGTATGCGAGATAAATAATGTACAGTGTGAGCAGTAGAAATAAATAATACTGCGATAGCATTATCTTTTAGTATATATGCATTTAAATAAATGAGACAGACTAAAAATGCGAGTACTCATACGATGCGCTTCTAACCTAGTTCTACCCCAATGTACCTAACCTAACCTAGGTGTAGGGAGAGGTATGAAGTAGGTGAAGTATTCCTTACTATGGTATACTAAGAGTATGTTAAGTCTAGTATGCCTAGAATGCCTAGTATGCCAAGTATGCCAAGAGTCCCTCTAGGTTTTAGTCAGCTCCATACCTTTAGAATGAGAGAGGTAGGAATCTCTTTGCCAGACTCGAACTCCAACACCCTGCAAGGGAAGTCAGATCACTGGAAGCTGGACTCTCTGCGTGCAGGGATGACAGCGTCTTCTCAGTGCGTCAGGCCGGGAAACGGGCTCCTCTGAAGTCGAGGTCTCCTCTGATTTACAGGGGCTAGGGAAGGTATATTTATACCTGAGAGGTACCTCAGAGTGTTAGCATTGACGTGAGTCGGACAGCGGAAGACGTCATGAATGAACCCCTAAGGAATAATGGTTCATGCATAATATATGAGTCCTTGAAGAAATCAATAGTCCTGGGCTAGGGAAACTCCTGCAGCCTAAGGGTCTGTTCTTCACGAACTCGTTGTGACATTAGGGTGGACGGATGTCGGAGACCATGCCTGTATTTGGAGTGCACGATTTAATGCCTAAATAAGGACTGGGATTTTATGCCTATATAAGGGCTGGGCGAATTATGCCTTTATAAGGACATGATTCTGGAAAGCCCGTTTATGGACACCCTAAGAGGAATACAACACCCACTCCACTTTCGTGTGTACGATAATACTAAAATGCTAAACATTTAAAATGCTAAACATTAAATGGAGTACCGCATATTTTAAAAAATATTTCTTAAAAGTATTAAAAAACATAGTAAAAATGCAAAAAGGTAGTGTACATATTAAGCAATGCTTTTCATTTCAGGCATAAAGTTCGAAAATAAATGCAATTGGAATGAAATAAGCAGTACTATTTACATGTGACAGAAAATGATCGATAAGTTGTTCAAAAATCAAAGTCATTTCATGTCATAAAAATTAATGAACTGTTTTAAACACACAAGATGACTAAGTGTCCGTGGAAGTTCCGCGAAGTCTGTACTATAAGGATAGTTCTACTTTAAGCAGATTGAAGTGCCATTTTTGTTCGAAAAATGGGAAAAAAAGTTCAATTTTGGTAGAATTCCAAGTTTTTTGAAAATGAAGGCCAAATTGTTACTGCATCTCTGGAACACTGTATGCTGAATCAGAGTCAGTTTACGGGTCTGGTGTAAACATGAGATCATCTATTTCTATAGACAAAACATCATCCACTGTAGTTGGTGTCAGTTGGAACACCTCGTGTAGTAGATTAATTGCACAGAGATGGGAAGCTTCGCTTCCAGCATAGGTTGCCGCAGCAATGTTCGCGTCCGTTGTTACCTGTGTGCCTGTAGATCTTTCTCGTACCTCAGCAGCAGCCGGAAGCGTCTGTGAGATCTCAATGAATGCTGACATCAGGATTGGTAGCCTCTGGGGACAACACAGAGCATGGGCCGTTATCAGGACCAGCAGAGTATCGACCTCCGTTGGCGTTGCTGATGGAAATGTTAGACAGGTGTCCAACACGCATTCTTCACTGCATAGCAGGCAGCGTAGAACAGGTAAGATGCAATCTTGCCAGATTGGTCTAAATGACAGGAACCACGTGGTATTCAGGTCCCGTAGACGAGTCATGCCAAATAGCTGTACTATTCGCTCACGGCACTTTCTTTCAAGGAGAGCTTTCTCCATTTCGCTCGGAGTGATGTCTGCGAATAGGCTGGCCATAGCGCAATAGCAGGAAGAGAAATAGAATTCCGGCAACAAGTGCTAGAATTAATGGTATGCCACCAAACACCGAATGTGCAAAGTTCGGGATGATTCCGAGTATTGCCTGGAAAGGTGCTAGCAGACCGGAGCAGATGCTCTTAAATACATGTACAATTCCTGTCATTTCCATGAAATGTATAGGGCAGTTTGTATGTATTAAAGTCTGTATCTCAGCCGAAGTCCTTGCTACTTGTAGATCATAGGTTTCTTTGGCCGAGGTCAAAGGCACTGTTTGCTGTAAAAGCATGGCTTTCATTCTGCTCAAAGTATCAAATCTTATAAAAGAGACGTTCAGCGAAGGCCATAGAGGCGACTCCCTGACTGTGTCTATTGGGGCAAACAATACTTGCATACAGCAAGTGACCCTGGAGTTGACCGTTACTAGATATGGGATGCCTGGCAACATGCCGCAGCAACTCTGATCATTCAACATGAGGTAACTCCCATTCGAAAGTTGTCCAAACGTTGGATTAATCCCAGCAGCTGGTGTACCCTGCTGATGGCAAGACAAATTTGCCACAGAACCAATACAAGCCCCGTGTAAAGAAATGTCCTGACATATAAGTGAACCGCTCAGTGCACGTTTACAGTGTGTACCGCTCAAAAACACTTCACGATCCCCACTCCAACATCTATATGTATACAGTAAATCCCAAGATGTCTTAATGTATTCCTTACCCAACCTTTCATATTTGCCTGCTTGCATTTGTCTGAGGCAATACTGAAACTGAAAAGTAGTCACAGGTAATGTTATTTTGCCATGAATAAGCCATTCTGTAGCTGGTTTTTCTGCCACTGTGAATGGTAACTTTTCCAGTTTTTCAATGCTCAGCACTGTATACCTTGCTCCTTTTTGTGCCAATTCGATCTGTTTATCAGTTAGATTGTATTCTGCAAACAGAGCTGACGTGTTGATAAAACGCCAAGGCACATAGCCCGCTCGCAAAGATTGCAGCGTCCAGCTTAATAACACAATAGAACGTAATTGAGACTGACCTTGTTGTAACATCGCCAAATCTTGTTCTATTATGTCGATAGCAGAGGATACAATGCCATCCAATGAATATATTCTGGAGGACAAAGTTGTTAACCCATTGTCGACCACAGAGAGTGTTTTCTTTAAATTAATACGATAAAGTTCACGTATCCGTTCTGCGGCCTCCATCTGTGACACTTTTCATGCTTCATTATAGGCAGCATAAATGCCGGCATATATGAAACGTTTTTGACGCGGTTTTCTTGGTCCAAGCAAGAATTCCCTAAGATCTGCGTCCTTTTTAAGTAAGGATAAGTGTTGTTTCACATCCTGTAGTGTAGACTTATGCAGCCAATCGAGGCATCATTTTCCTACACTGTATGTTGTTACTACCCCCGGATGTTGTCTTTGGACGTATCTTGGGTCTGGCCTATTAATAGTAAAGCCCTGAGTTTTATTCAGGAATCTTTCCTGACAGTTATTCGTGTCTGTGGGCCAGATCAACCATTTTTTCCAATCAGGATTAGATCTGTTGAGTTGTAGTATATTGTCAACTGTCACCACTGCTTGTGTATCGTTATCACTTGCAGGCGTTGGTACAGAAGGTGTTTTCATCTCTTTGATCTTGGCTAATCCAAGACAAGATGTTTGTTGGACGATTTCATTCAAAAACATTATTTGTTCAGGGATGATACAGGCTCTAAATAAAGCTTCTATACCCTGTACTTGCCAATCTTTAGTGCCCCACACGGTTTTTGTGTCTTTCCATAAGTCAAAACCCTGTCTAGACAGTTGGGCAATAAATGCTGCAGAGTAAATCTGTTTTGTATTAGTTAACCTAATTTTCAGTCCTGTCTTGTTTACATTTCTAAAGTAAAATGTTTCTGGGTCAGATGTATTGTAACCTGAAAAATATGGAAACTTACTAGCAAATGTTTTTGAACTACCTTTTGGTGGTGTAGGACAATGTTCCCATTGGTTAAACATAAACACATTTCTTGGATATGCAGATTTATGCAAATAATGATGACCATAGTGGTTATAACAATACAGTTGTTCATAGTCTGATGAACCCTCTAAATATTCATTTTTAGAAAATGCAGCAGATTTTTCTAGGTCAAACATTATGTCATTAACAGTCTCAAAGTCCCAATCATCAGAATAGGTACTGGACGAAATTAGATCACTTAGTGAAATTTTAAATAAATGTGGAATGTTCAATTGTTCCGTCGGGCCAAAAATATCAAAATCTGTTTTGTCCCACACTATACCTTCCTGTATAGGAACAGCTGTGATGTTCACTGATGACAAGTCTCTTGCTTCACGATGGGAAGATTTATGAGGTTTCAAAAGTACGTTCACATCTTTTCCTTCAGTGTTCACATGGATGTATCTGCCACTTATAAGCACGCTCACAGTTGTAACCAAAGCTAGCCAGAGCAGGAAAACAAAAAGTCCAGATATAATCCAGAGTTCAATTCATGGAGAAACCAGATAAGTCTTTTTCAAAAAGTGAAGAAAGTCTTGTACTTGCTGCTTGAGTTTGAATGATGCTGACGTCGTTTCAGGTTCACTCGGATCTTCTGAGAACATATCAAAGTTAATGAAATAGCCAGAAGCAGTTCTGTCAATTGTTGGAATTGCATCAGGATTTGTAGAAATCGCTGGAACCAGTTGATCACTTGCTACATTGGTGTAGACAGGTATTTGGACGAACTGTTACTTGGTTTTCAAGAGGGATGAGTTCCATAGCGTTGTTGCTTAGTCCTTCATCTGTTACAGCTGAATTCTCAATAGTTATCAGTCTTTCAGTCTGAACCTCTTGGATAGTAGTGAGAGGAGTGCGTCTGCTACTAGGTCGGAGTCCATGAGGCCTACTGTTTAGTATTGGCCACATACTGTGGTTTGATGAGGTCGATGGACACAAATCTTTTCTCCTTTCTTCCAGCAAGGGGCGGCAGAAGTTCTGTTCTTGTTCCTTGAACTGCTAGGACAGGTACTGGTTGTCTGTAAGAAGGTCCAAATTCCATCTTGTCCGCAATTTTTTCTCTGACTAGATCCCCAACTTTTGGAATCCAGACAGGCCTTGCTGGGACCGCCGGTTTTCCCCCAGTGGTGGTTGGCTGCAGGAATACGTTGCTTTGTTTCGTTCTTAATTCATTCAGATCCTGTAAAACAGCCAAACGATCTGTGATATCAAACGGTTTACTTTCCACCACTGTGCCTACGTGTTCAAGGTCTGGTACCCACATTCTTGTCCCAAATAGGACCTCATATGGAGTGACCCCCCCTAGAGAACTTCTTGGCAGATTGTTCAATGAGCGTTGGACCCCATTAAGGTGTTGACCCACCCATCACCCGAACCTAGTACCCTAGCTGTTATAGACTGCTTTATGTCCCGGTTTTTCCTTTCCACAACCGAATTTCCCTCAGGATGGAATGGAGAGGAGTACCGCAATGCAACGCCCAGACTGGCCATGGCTTCTTTGTAAGCCAGAGAGCTAAACGCAGGACCCTGGTCAGAATGTAGCGTGCCTATTGCGTATGTGCCGATAAAGACTCGCAAATCTTTTATAACAGTTCGAGCGTCAGCCGAGCGCTGTGGCCATATCCATAGCAACCTTGATTCAGTATTTGTGGGATCGCACTTGTCCAGTAGGACGCAGGCGTGTAGATAGTCTAATGCTGTCTAACAGTGGTGTCTGTACTGTGTTGCCGCATTCGCAGCATGGTGTCTGGTGGCTCTCTCGCTGTAATTTACAGTCTAAGCAGTTATTGATGAATATGTGTATTTCTGTATTCATTCCAGGCCACCAGTACATCTCTTTTAACGTCAAAATTGTTTTAGAGATCCCTTGATGTGACAGACCCTCCCCCAAATGTGTTTCATAAATCAAGGCTGCTCTACGTTCCATGTTTGGAATTACCTTATCCCCCACTCCAGGGATTCGAGCAAAAGGAACGTTGTTCGCATCAATTACATAAGAGTACTTGAGGGGAAACTTTTTTGGTAACGCTGCACTGCTGCCCTTGCTTGAAGCATTGACAGCGAACATTATCTCACCGTCTATTTTCGTTTTTGAACGAGTGATCGCAGCTACGGAAGCCGTCTAAACAGTCCCCTTTGCGGCTTCATCAGCCAATGAATTCCCTGCAACTTGAACGCCATCACGTTGATGACTCAGTGTGTGGATCACGTGAGCCTTTGGTAGTTCGTTTTTCAACTGAACTACTTGTTCCCAAAGCATTTTATGCTTTATTGTGCCACCTTTCGCATCTTTGAAACCATTTTCAAGCTAGTTTTGTATATATTCATTATACGACTGAACACAGTAAAAGGAATCGCACACTATTAGTGTGGGGAATTCTCGATCTGTACTTTCAAGTGCCAGTTTGAACACTTGTAGTTTAGCTCGCTGAGCTGTACAATCTCCTAGAGATTGAGTTTTTGTGACCATAGGTCTGAAGATGCCATTTCGCATGCGACCTTTAACGATTGCACACGCTGCACTGTAAGCTTGCTTACTCCCTGTTGCGGGTTGTGCGGATCCGTCAGTGTAAATTATGAATTTGTACTGATCGAGAGGCAGAATTTCAGTAGGCAGAGGACATTCTTGTTCATATTGCAGGAATGCTTGTGTTTTTAAATCTGGATCAAAAACATATTCAACATCTGTTGCAGCAAGAGAATTAACCCATTGTATCCATCTTGAATGTAATGCTTTAGCATTTGGAATGCTTGCTTTTGTGACCGCTTCTAAAGCCGGTACTGGGGTTACGACAATAATGCATTTCTCTTGGGCTAAGGCTCTTTCTTTTGCTACAGCGGTTTGAACTGCTGTTAGAATTTTTTCAGTTGAACTGAAGCGCATTTCCGCTTGTGTGTACAAATGAGATTTGTATGCGATTGGTATTTTCTCACCCTCATTGAAGGTTAAGTAGGTGAATCCGCATTGACCAAATAATTCGGATCACCAAATTTCGTTGACTTACACGTGTTTGTAAGTGATTTGTTGCTAACATGTTAGCCTGGAGTGAACGCAAGATTTCTGTGTGTTCCTGTGTCCAGTTTTTGATTGAAAAATCAGGTTTGATTAATGCGTAGAGAGGTTTAACCCTTTCTGTGTAATTTAGAATGTATGTTCTTCCAAAATTTAGGAAACCCAGGATGGATTGTAAGTTTTTTAGCGTTTTTGGAGGTTGGAGCAGCGCACATTTCTCTAGAAAGTTAGCTGCCAAGCTCTTGCCTTCACTTGAAAGCTCATATCCTAAAAATAGGACATTGAGATGGGCAATTCGGGACTTTTTAAAGTTGAACTTGTAGCCCTCAGAGGCGAAACCCAGTATAATGGTGCTCACCCTGTTCAAGTGTTTGTCCAGGTCATCGTCTGTCAGATAGATGTCATCGACATAGGACAATGCCTCATTGTCATAAATTTGTAGTAACTCCGTTACCCTCGCTGAGAATAAACCTGGGCTGTTCTTGAACCCTTGTGGGAGTCGACAAAAGTGACGCTGGGTCCCCATTATGGAGAATGCTGTTAAGTACCTGCTTTCAGGTGCTATGTTTTGACAAAAGAAACCATTTGAGATGTCTAATGTTGTTTTGTATTTTTTACGCACAATGTTATTCATTAATGCTGTGCTATGTGCATTTTGCACTGCAAAAGTTTTAGAACAAGTGTTTAGGTGTCTGTAATCCAAAACTAGACGATATGTATTGTCTGGTTTGGAGACAGGAAACAAAGGATTGTTCATTGAGGAGGTGCATGTTTCAATCACCCCTTGATATTCAAGTTGATCTAAGATCTCCCTGACCTGTTTTTTAGCTTCTTGCTTTATTGGGTACTGCCTTTATGCAGTTGGTTCATGTTTCAGATGTATTTTATGGTGAGGTGAGTCCTCATCCCATCCTACATGATTTTTATATAATGCTGAGGCCTGGGCTACTGCCCATTTCCTGGCATATGTATATCTTAGGTGCATTGGTATATGGTTGGAGAAGGCAGGCATAATAATGTCCTCGCCGTGTGGGCACTCCCTGACAAATTGTGGTGGCCAGTCCTTTTCTGCTAGAAGTATGTCATAGCCCTTTGATAGTCTTTCCCAAAAAGTGCTTTCACCTGTCTAGGTTTATCTCCCTCCATCGGGAGTGTTATTTCATATAACTTTTGTGGAGTACTAACCCTGGTGTCTACAGTCTCAACTGTAATGTACTCATTCAAGTCCACTATCTCCAGAAGTTCCTTCAGGTTCTGGCGAGCTATTGTGACTTCTGCTGCACTGTCCAGCATTGTCTGAGCCCATTCTCCATTCTTGAGTTGTGTTCTCAGTATTCTCGGCATGTCTGATCTTCAGACCTGCTACTTTCTTTTTGGAGAATTGAGGTTTTGGTTTAGTTTTTGGAGCGTGTTTTTCGTCTTTCGATTTCACGCGTTCTTCTCTATGTTCTGTTCGTCCTCTTCTTTCCGAAGTCTGTGATGAGATCTGAAAGGGACGAGAGGAACGTGTATCAGTATCTTGATACCTGTCAGGTTTTCTCAAATTATCCCTATTCCTGAGGTTATACCTCCTTTCAGAGGGCTCCTTTTGAGGAGACCTACCTCGGGATTGAGAACGTTTCTTTTTTAAATTTTGTTTATTAGTCTCCCACTTCTTTTTAGAAGATGTAGGAGTTTGTTTAATTGAGTCCTTCTCAGGACTTTCAGATAGTTTCGGCTTCACTGGTCTTCCACCCAAACTATCTCTGCCTAATTCTGCATAAGATTGTTCTATTATTCTGGGTAGCTCAGTTTGATGTTCTGTAACATCAAATTCCCTTAATTTTTGGCGGATCGCCACTGCTGCTGCCTCCCCTTTAATATTAGATAATATTATTGTTGAGACCTGGTCGAAATTTTTCAGTAATTTCATACCTAAATTTAGAGCAGGCTCTGCCCCGTATTCGTTTTGAATTTGTTTCAGGACATCAGGTATTACCGCAATTGACGGAATGCCATGTGTTTTAGTATAGATGGCAGCAAAGACTGAGCCCCAAGTGGTGCAGTCTTCCAGTTGTGGTGTGATCCCCATCGGTAAACTGATTGTCAGTATTCTGTGTTTCTCATGCGGGCTAGTATTTGGAAATACTGCTTCGATTTGAGTAATTTTTTGAGCTATCCAAAATGGAATTTGCTCACGTTTTGTGGGCATTTTACCCATGACTGCGTATAGAGTCTGTGGTGTAATTTTTAGTGTATTCCCCTGGTGAGGAGTTTAATTTGGAAGTGTTAATGGTGGTTGGACTGTGAAAGTCCGCATGACATATTGGACCAATTGTCTGTAGATTTTTATTAACTCTGTGAGTTGAGTAAGTAATTCCTCATCTGTCATTATGTCAAGTTCAGGATGAGGTGTGTAGCCGGCTAGAATAGGCCATGTTGCTCCTGGTCTACCTAGTGGACCGAGCCTGGTAATGTTTCTGTGATGTTTTAGGGCGCCTTTAAACCAGAGCTGATGCTCCTGGTATGTTAATGGAATTTCAATAACCTCGAAAGGAATATATTCCTCTGGTGGATCATCTTATTTGTAGAAGTGAAACATGTGTGTTACTGGATTGGATTCAGGAAATATTACCCATGAATAGAATACCTCTGTCTGAAAGTATTCGTGTGCCTCTATCACGAAAACTGCTCTACCTCCTCTTGGTGGTAGGCCATGTTTTATAAGTTTTTGAGTGATGGCTCTTCTTAAATTTGGAGTGATGTCTATAACACCCTCCTCGGTTTCATTTAAACCTGTAAAGTTAAAAACTGCTGCTTGGGCTGGATCAGCCGCAGCTCCACCGTTTCCGGTTTCAGCCATTTTGTTTTTTGAAAAATGTAGAACAAATTTCAAGGAAACAAAGATAAGGTGCACAATATTTTTGGAACACTGTATCCTTCAACGTTGAGCAAACCAAACAGCTAATATATAGGGTACTGCCCTATGTAGCCGTGGTGGATACTTAACCCTGCCCACTCCAGACGTCTTTTGGAGTATATGGGTAGGGATCTCTGAGAGAAAAAGCACGGCTGAGTTACTCAGTATCTAACGTTGAATTACCGCCTTACCAAACCGTTGGGCGCCATGTAGTGTAGCTCCTATTTCCCTAATAGGCTCTGCGCATTGGAATAATATATCCTATAGGTTTGACATAGGACTAAGGCCAGTATGTCCCTATCGAGTATATTAAACTTAATTACTTGTGCCAGCTAGCTCAGAGGCCACTAGAAACTCCTTGATGACAAGAAGGGAGTAGTTTCTGGCAGCCGCAAAACATGACCACTTTGTTTCCCTTTAGAATCAGAACGTGTCCCAGAGTCGTGGAAACAATAGATAACTATTTCACTCAGCTCAATCGTGCATGCTTAGTTTTCTCCAAGTTACACAGAAAGAACAGACGGGCGTTTCAATAAAAGATTTATTGAACAGTCTTGTTTCTGGTGTAAGTAAAATGTGCTGTTACGATCACAAGACAGTATGCGAGATAAATAATGTACAGTGTGAGCAGTAGAAATAAATAATACTGCGATAGCATTATCTTTTAGTATATATGCATTTACATAAATGACACAGACTAAAAATGCGAGTACTCATACGATGCGCTTCTAACCTAGTTCTACCCCAATGTACCTAACCTAACCTAGGTGTAGGGAGAGGTATGAAGTAGGTGAAGTATTCCTTACTATGGTATACTAAGAGTATGTTAAGTCTAGTATGCCTAGTATGCCAAGTATGCCAAGAGTCCCTCTAGGTTTTAGTCAGCTCCATACCTTTAGAATGAGAGAGGTAGGAATCTCTTTGCCAGACTCAAACTCCAACACCCCGCAAGGGAAGTCAGATCACTGGAAGCTGGACTCTCTGCGTGCAGGGATGACAGCGTCTTCTCAGTGCGTCTGGCCGGGAAACGGGCTCCTCTGAAGTCGAGGTCTCCTCTGATTTACAGGGGCTAGGGAAGGTATATTTATACCTGAGAAGTACCTAAGAATGTTAGCATTGACGTGAGTCGGACAGCGGAAGACGTCATGAATGAACCCCTAAGGAATAATGGTTCATGCATAATATATGAGTCCTTGAAGAAATCAATAGTCCTGGGCTAGGGAAACTCCCGCAGCCTAAGGGTCTGTTCTTCACGAACTCGTTGTGACGTTAGGGTGGACGGATGTTGGAGACCATGCCTGTATTTGGAGTGCACGGTTTAATGCCTAAATAAGGACTGGGATTTTATGCCTATATAAGGGCAGGGCGAATTGTGCCTATATAAGGACATGATTCTGGAAAGCCCGTTTATGGACACCCTAAGAGGAATACAACACTTTTAGTGATCTCTTTTTAGCAAATCTCCACACATTGGAAATATTCTAAGCAATTGTCGCCTAAAGCATGGTGGTATGCAGTATGTTACCACTATAGACTGGACACTGCCTACATGCAACCTATCTCTCTTGTTTTCAAAGGTCTGGAACTTTGGTTGCCAGTCAACAGTTTCTAGAATTTTCTGCCCAAAAATCATCTGCACCCTACTTATTGCTTATGATGTATTTAAGCCTCCCTGACTTCTAGTTATAATTGCATTGTACGTCTTGTTTATTATATAATGTTTTAAACTTATTTTGTTATCTGTTATATATAATCAGACCTATATATCTATTGTTTATTTAATTTGTGCATACACCTATTTGTCTGTTCCCCCTCTTTATTTTATAGTTTTCTTCCTTATTTCAAGTGCTTTATTTATGAATACGTTCATTAATGTATTACTCTTCTATGAGTAAACTTTCTCTTTAAAACGTACAAAAAAAAATTAAGATGGGAAAGGATGAGGGAAAATATTAGCATGGAAATATGGCACTGTCCCCTTTTCAGGCTTGACACATTACTGCTTCTTCAGTGCTGTGTGCTGAACTTCCGCTATAATCTAAATTCTTTTGTTTCCTCCTTTAACCCCCTCCTCCTTTTATTATTCAACAATAGAGCAGGGAAATAAAAAAAAGTTGTGAAGAAGAGGCAAAGTGAACATCACATGTTCAACTGGACACCAATCACAAAATAAACCACTTGACTGTTTAAATTATGTACGTAGAACAGAGCGACATTGAAAACTTCAAATCATGCCATGGGCTGAGTTAAATGTCCTGCTCATACCTACCTTGTCTTTCTGGTACAGTAGTAATTTGTTTTTAATTCCACAATAAAACCTGGAGAGAATTCTGAAGTGTAACTGCTGGGTTTGAGGATTTTGCTTACTGGCTAACAATAGCATCGCAAGTGTTACCAAGGAGTACGTGCTGCTGTTTATGATTAGGGCCGCATATAAAGGTCCCTGGGGCGCAGTTGGCCTGTGGACAATATATTGAGTATCAATGGCATACAGGAAGAAGGAGAGAAGCAGAGAGACTCAGCAGTGGGAAATAAGACTTCCTCAAAACAAAGAGCCTGCTCCTACTTTCCTTGTGTCTTCTCTCTCAATCTGCCCTAACCGTCCAGAGTCCACGTATATTGAAAAAGGAAACACACATCAATAAGGGCACAGACTCTTCAGAAAATTACTTGTCCCTACCACATAAACTGCGCGGAAAAGGTTTAGCCATGTTGACCTGAGGTAAAACATATTGTTTTTCCTTTTAGACCATATTATGCTTTACTGCAGGCCAGTTGAGGCCACTTAGTCTCTCAAAATGGCCCTTAATGCTTTCTTCACAGCAAGAGTTTCTGGGCTTAGGTCCAGAATAAAAAGGAGATGGCTATTCTCCAGAAAGACTGTTTGAGTCACTAGCTCACGGAATTCTGCTGACATCAGGGGTGGTTATTACTGTTCAGTGTCCAGGCCCAGCTTAGTACCTGAAGGCAGTATATACACTCGCCACTCTAGCTGTTGATCCAGACTGTCATGAGAGCCTAGAAGCCCATCCCACATGTCCACCATTACCTCAGAGAGGTTGTCTGCACAGCACATGGAACAGAGCACCTTTCCTCAGATTTTACAAGAGCTCAAGCTTCAAGTCCAGCTTCATTATTGGACCCTATTCACGAAAAAAATGAAGTATGGGAGGAGTTTTACGCCTCCCCCAAGCGTGCTTTTCCATTTTATTAAATTCAAAATCATTCCCAGAAGTATATTTGGAAAGCTATGCCAGGCACAACTGGGAATGTCATGTCACATTTTGTGATGGTCTTATTGCCCCTGTGTGGTGTTCTCCTTAGTGGAGAACTGTACCTAGGCAGGATGCAGCCTCCTGTTAAAATGCACTTTTTTTCTCCATTGGGAAAATGTTTTTCCATGTGGGGAAGGCACTCCTCATACCCCCCAGCAAATCTGGGAGTGATTAGTTCCACTTTCCATGAAATCTCTGACTATTTCCACTGTGGTATGAAGCTGGATGGGAGTTTGTGAATTCCACAAACATATGATGGTGGGGGGTGCCAAACCTCTAAGACAAACTACACTTTGGAACGTCAACTACCCACCCCTTGTTAGGAAATTGTTAGGAAATTGTTAGGAAATAACTACTCTGGAGTTTTTTGCACTCATGGTAGAGAAATTTGCAAGACAAAATGCACATATAAGAGTGAATAATTTGATTGCAAACATTTACGACCAAATGTACCTTTGTAAATAGAGCCTAAAGTGCTCAAGTACACAACTCCTAAAGGTTATCAACCATTTATTGCCTCCTAAGTCTCCCAGGACATCCCACAGGTACCAGTTAAATGATACAGATGCTGGTTCAGGACAGAGGCATTATTGCCAGGCACCAGTGCAAAAAGGATAGGGCACATTTGTTTTTATATTTCTTTTAAACTGCAGCTTTAATTGTGTTCTATGTCCTGCCTTTCCCCAGACTGCTGGCTCTGGCAGCAGGCATTGTGACGTCAGAACTCAACTGTATTAAATTATTACAGTTGAATAGCTATGTCACTTCTTTATTATAGGCAACTAGGTGCATCACAAGTCACCTGTAATAAGGACATTTAGAGACAGATTTGCATACAATGGTTGCAGGATCCCACGTTTTATAATTATTATTAGGATGCCTGGAAAGACAGAGATTTTATAATTGTCAGAGTGTGACAAGTCACTTTACTGAACAATCTCCCTGCAGCTGTGGCCCTCTCAACAACCATTAACATAGTTAAATTTAGTATGCAAGCTTAGTAGTGCATGCCATAAGATGATAGTCTCCTGTGTCTTGCATTGGTAGCAGCATGCAATCCATTCTGATTACTTTGTTTAATGTCAGATGACATTTGTTTTCCAAAATTTGCTGAGATTTCATGGACAGTTTCATGCTTTGATTTTCTCTTGGCCACGACTGTGTCAATTTAAAGAAAAAGAGACTCTGCGCACTTTGTACTTTCTGTGAGCTTTATTAAATAGCTAAATCCTAAATTGCCATCCTGCTGATTCCCTGCAGCTCACCTCACCTCACAGCCAGCACTACTCTACTGGCTGCAGTGTGCACCCGAGTCCAGGGTGACATGCCCTGACCAAGCTAGTCACCACCGGAGCGGTGGCATGCTGCCTCACTGCAGTTCCATACCAGAAGGCAACACAAAAGAGCACCATATAATGCAGTCAGGGGCTGCAGCCTTTTCATTCCTCCGGTAGGTCGGACCTGCTATCAGCCCACCCACTGGGTCAATAAATACGGATTGGGTTAACATTAGTGCGCACTACCCCCTCGTGGAAGCACCCACTTCCCTCATGACTGCTCTCTCCTACTGAGTGTCGGTGTTCTGTCCCTTGTGTGACCCACTACCCCCATCACCACTGGGAACCAGAGCCGCCCAATTGGATTCCTCCAGTCTCCCCATCGTCCCAGGATCTGTATGATCCTGCGCAATCATTAAAAAAAAGACTAGTCTCATCAGGTTGCCCCTTTATTCCATAGCCAACCTTTGCACTGATATTGTCTGCAGTCCCTCTTCTACCTCCCTCCTCACAATAGAAGCTGAAAGAGGACTACCAAAATCCAAGCTCCTCTTCCACCGCCAGACCTGGTCGCCATCTTGGAGTGGGCTGGTCCCAGTCCAATATCAAACAAGCTATTTACACCACCATTCCTTAAAAGAGAGCCCACCCCACTACCTTCAACAGACTCTTAGGAGAGCCACGTGCGACCTACCTCAGCTGAGGCCCCCGAACAGCAATATGTGGTCCTCATTACAGTGTGCACTGTACGCACATTATAGACCCCCTCACTTCTCCACATGAAAGGCTCCTTTGATGGTTATCGGCAGTCGGAGAGTCCTAAGTATTGCTTCAATGTACTACAAAATATTGTTCAAAGAATATGCAGCCTTGGTTTGACATGTTCTGTTTGGATTTTGATATCTGCATTGGGGAATCGTATACATAGCAGGAAAAGAAGCTTACAATTTATATGAGAGCCACACAGAGCTTGCACACTTTGTCCTGCTTGAGACGAGATTAATTCGATGTTTGAACATATCTGCTTTAGAACTTGGTATTGTATGCCTTTATAGTTATCTTGCACATATACTGTGTTTCAATGCCTACACTACTAAGCCTTTATTCTTATCTTGCACACATATCGTTTTTCTATGCTTGCACTACTACTCTATGACTTGGCGGGGATTTTTTGCCTATCTTTTGGTAAACAAGAATAACTCGTTGCTTGAACATATTCACGTCAAAACTTGGTATTGTACGCCTACATTGTTATCTTGCATGTATATTGCGTTTCTATGCACATGCTGTTCTGTATGCCTATAAGATGATTTTTACTTACCTTATGCCAATATTGGTTCCTTATGCATACACTATGATTTTATGTCGATGTTGTTACTTTTTGCCTACACTGTGATTTTTGCCTATCCTACCTCATGCATTCAGTAGTGACCTTGCTTTTTCGATGTTAACTAGTCCATGTTTACTCTGCTTCTTTACCCTTGCTGTGTGTGTATATGGTCTATATATGCCCTTAAATTCTGTAGGCCATTCCCGCAGGCTAGACTACAAACCCCATCACAACAGCCAGCTCCTAGATACTGTGACCACCTCCCTTTAGCATGCCTCTGACACTGGCACCCTACTGTTCCAAAGAAGTGCCCACTTCTCCTCCACTGAATGGCCTAGTGTTGCAACAGTCTGTGAAAAGGAACAAGGGAACCCTATAAGTCTGAAAGGGACCAAGGGTAGCAGTATATTATTAGAAACAGCGGTCCCTATTATGGACGATATTATATAACCACAAAACTGAAATCAGCGTCGGGTGTATTGTTGTCCCAATTGACCTTATTACATTTATTTACTTATTCGATAAACAAGAACGAACATACAATAAAGTGAGCAACAAGTGAAAGGGTTCTAGGAATCAAAAGATTTCCTGACCTCAGGCATATAGTGGTAAGGTGACTTTTCAGTGATAAAGATTACAATAGTCACGATAGAAAACACATCTTGTACTCCACAATAATAACATTTTTGAATCTGAGACAACAACATCTTAACTCCGATTCAAAAATGTTATTATTGTGGAGTACAAGATGTGTTTTCTATCCTGACTATCGAAACCCGACGCTGATTTCAGTTTTGTGGTTATAGACTAATATCGTCCATAACAGGGACCGCTGTTTCTAATAATATCTAGTGTTGCAACAGGCAACCATCTCGGAGGATCCTCTACTATAGGAAGGGCTCTAGACTGCCGAAACTGCCGTAGGATTACACACCAATGTCCCACCACAACACTGTCATGGAAAGATACGACCCAAACTCATACTGCATTAAATTTCCATGAACACTTTCCAAACATGCCGCTAAAAACTTTAAACGCTAAATCCTCAAAGAACATCAAGAGACACTAATAACAGACATCTTCTACAGTCCAACACACGGAGGCCTACACTAAGAAACCCGCCAAATGGAGGGAGAACTTCCTACAAAATCTTCACGTATCTAATACTACCAACGTCCCTTATGGATTTAAGCTCACTATATACCCATCCCAGAACTTTAGCGGAACACTGTCCATAACCATTTGCAGAAATGGGAAGATCCTAATCCAAGCCTCTGAACAAAACCTATCCGTTTTTGATTGTCATTTCCCTGCACTCTGTGCCACGATGCCATCCGCTCCCACCACCACCCCTCCACCTTCTCCCAGAAAACTCACCCATGCACCCCCTCCTCTACTAGCTGAACCTTCTACTCCCAATACCTCATGCGATGTCTCCACCTCCATCCCCCCACAGCCTCCTCCATTACCACCCTGAAGCTTCGGTTGCACTACCAGAATTACTTTCCCCCTCTCCGTGGCACACCTTCACTGCCCAGCTTGATTAATCTATCGCTCCTGAATACTCTCAGTCCATCAACCTCAGCAAGCTGGACTTTACTTTAGCCTCCACCCCAGACTCTAATGAGCTCCATCATACGCCACTCTCCACCACAGACCCAGCTGCCTCTCTACCAATCCCTAAAATAGTCCAATAGAACTCAAAATCAACACTATTCTGAATGAAATTCCATCACTATGCAAGGAAGCAAAGATTAGCTACATCCTGCTCCAACCTCACTCCTCTATTGCAAGCACAGTCCTGCCAATATCATGCTCTCTGACCTCCCATCATTCACCCCTTGGCAAACTATCCCCTACATTCATCACCACCTCAAAACTAGACGTATCATGACTGGAATGTTGCAGCGGGAAGCCAAAATGCTGAACAACACTTATGACAATGCTCCTAGCCAGCCCTGCCACCGCAAGATCCCAGTCATCCTTGGCACAAGTAGGATGCAGAACACCGCTCGCCCTCCCAGGCCTCCTGCCCAACTAACTACCATCTAACCTAGTCAGCCTGGTCCGAGATCACTACTTACGCTTTGCTGCATGCTACTAAACTGTCGGTCAGCATCCAAGCATGCCACTAAAATAGTTGAAATGATTCTACGCCACAATATTGACATCGGCTTCCTAAATGAAACCTGGCTGAAGGACCACTCATTCCCAATCATCGGTCTCTTCACTCCACCAGACTTCTCAATCATTGTTGTGAACGCAAGGATCGCAGGGTTGCTGGATTAGCCATCATACACAAAAACAATCTTTGCTTAACTCCCTACCGCCCTACCAAATACCCTATCTTTGAATATGTAGGAGTTTAGCTCTCCTCTAAAGGCCCCAATCCCATCAAATTTCAAGTCATCTATCACCCGCCAGGTTAAAACCCTCAATTCCTTGAAGACTTTTTTTTTTTTTGGTAACATATTTTATTGATTTTCATAATACAACAGAGGTCTTTATCAGTGATATACCTGTGGATAACATAGTGATCACGTATTTGATTCCATAAATCAGTACATCATGCAATCGTTATTAAGCTCAGTGTAAATATCTTACATGCTGACAACGGTAATGAGCATATCTTTACATACACTGTTGTATAATTTAGTCGATGATAATGCTCTCCCACCCACTTCCCTCAATTAGTAACAATGCAATAGCATTCCACCCCCTCCCTCTTCCCCCAGACTCATTCCATCTGATAACATAAATTTCCTAGTCAGTGTGCCCAAGCTATGTAATACAGTAATTCCGTTGAGGGATTCGTTGAATTTACACCTTTATTATTCCGACCCTGATCTCGGGCCGCCTCTCGCCTGTACCTGCCAGGGCATAATACAGCGTGTTAAGGTATAACCCATTCTATTGTGTTGGCAGTTCCGTGGCTATAAACCCCTCAAGCAACGCATTCCATTCCAGTGAACTAGGATTCTTCCTTAGTCCCCTGTTTTCTTCTCGTTTAATCTCCATACTTTCGGCTCTATCCCATTTGATAACCTCCTCATGCCAATTCTGTATTGTTGGAGCTTTAGCAGTCTTCCATCTCATTGTGATGGACCTTTTTGCCAGGATCAATGCTAGGTTTGCAAACCTATGTTGCACTCCCTTTTTCTTGTGCTTGGAGCTTAGTCCTAATAAACAACATTCTACAGTGTCTCCACTCCCCTCCGGGGCTATTTTGTGCATCACATTTTGCACCGCTGCCCAGTAGTGAGATAATCGTGGACAGGCCCACAGCATGTGCAATAAGCCCGCATGTGGGGCGTGGCAACGAGGACATGTGTCTATCGTGTCAGGAAACATTTTATGTAGTTTATGGGGAGTTAAATAAGCGCGATGCACCACCATGCACTGGATAAGGTTAAACTTAGGGTTGCGGTATATCTTCTTCGGATATTCTAGTATTATCCCCCATTCCTTATCCATCAGTTCACGTCCTATGTCCCGGTCCCATTTGTCTTTAAGCGCCTGTAGTGAGGTGGCAGCATGCATTCGTATCCCCTTGTATAACCATTTGGTTAGGTGTCTCCCAATCAATCAATCAATCAATCAATCACAGAATTTGTAGAGCGCACTACTTACCCGCGAGGGTCTCAAGGCGCTGGGGAGAAAAAAGGGGGGGGGGTGCTGCTACTGGTCGAACAACCAGGTCTTGAGTAGCCTCCTGAAGGTCAGCAGGTCTTGGGTCTGTCGTAGGCTTAGTGGAAGGGTGTTCCAGGTCTTGGCGGCGAGGTGGGAGAAGGATCTGCCGCCGGTGGTTGTTCTTCGAATGCGAGGGACGGTGGCGAGGGAGAGGTCGGCGGAGCGGAGCTGGCGGTTGGGGACGTAGAAGAAGAGTCGTCTGTTGAGGTAGGCTGGGCCAGTCTTGTGGAGTGCCTTGTGTGCGTGGATGAGGAGTTTGAAGGAGATTCTCCTGTCGACGGGGAGCCAGTGCAGGTTCCTCAGGTGGGGGGTGATGTGGTTGTGGCGTGGTACATCGAGGATCAGGCGTGCGGAGGCGTTTTGTATGCGTTGCAGTCTCTTGATGAGCTTGGCCGGGGCTCCCGCGTAGAGGGCGTTCCCATAGTCAAGTCTGCTACTGACGAGGGCCTGGGTGACTGTTCTTCTTGTATCTGTCGGGATCCACCTGTAGATCTTGCGAAGCATGCGGAGGGTGTTGAAGCAGGAGGAGGAGACTGCGTTGACTTGCTTGGCCATGGAGAGCGTTGAGTCGAGGATGACTCCCAGGTTGCGTGCGTGGTCGGTGGGTGTCGGGGCTGCTCCCAGTGTCGTTGGCCACCAGGAGTCGTCCCAGGCTGAGGGGTTGGAGCCGAAGATGAGGACCTCTGTCTTGTCCGTGTTCAGTTTTAGTCGGCTGAACTTCATCCAATCGGCGACGGCCTTCATTCCTTCATGGAGGTTGGATTTGGCGGCGAGGGGTCCTTGGTGAGGGAGAGGATCAGTTGAGTGTCGTCGGCGTAGGAGATTATGTTGAGGTCGTGCTGTCTGGCGATGCGTGCGAGCGGGGCCATGTAGATGTTGAACAGTGTTGGGCTGAGGGATGATCCCTGGGGTACGCCGCAGATGATCTCGGAGGCTTCGGATCGGAATGGTGGGAGGCGGACTCTCTGGGTTCTGCCGGCGAGGAAGGAGGTGGCCCATTCCAGGGCCTTGTCTCGGATTCCTGCGTCGTGGAGGCGTGCGCGTAGAGTGCGGTGGCAGACAGTGTTGAAGGCGGCGGAGAGGTCCAGCAGGATGAGGGCTGCGGTCTCACTGTTGTCCAGCAGGATCCTGATGTTGTCGGTGGCGGCGATGAGGGCAGTCTCAGTGCTGTGGTTGCTGCGGAACCCTGATTGGGATGGGTCCAGGATGCTGTTTTCTTCGAGGTATCGGGTTAGCTGTTTGTTGACGATCTTCTCGATGACCTTGGCTGGGAACGGAAGCAGGGAGATGGGCCGGAAGTTCTTGAGGTCTCTCGGGTCCGCCTTGGGTTTTTTGAGTAGGGCGTTGATCTCTGCGTGTTTCCAGCTCTCTGGGAAGGTCGCGGTCTCGAAGGAGAGATTGATAACGTTGCACAGGTGGGGTGCGATGGAGCTGCTGGCTTTGTTGAAGATGTGGTGCAGGAAAGGGTCTGACGGGGAGCCGGAGTGTATTGTGCTCATGGTCTTGATGGTGTCATCGATGTTCACGCTGGCCCAGGCTGGCAGGGGGTCGTGGTCGATGGTGTGCGGCGGGTCTGGTGCATCGATCTTAGTTGGGGCTGTCTGGGTGTTGAAGCTGTCGTGGATGTCGGCGATCTTGCGGTGGAAGAAGGTGGCGAGGGAATCGCACAGGGCTTGCGACGGCGGGATGTCGTTGGTGTTGGAGCTGGGGTTGGAGAGTTCCTTCACGATGTTGAAGAGCTCCTTGCTGTTGTGTGCATTGTTGTCGAGGCGGTCTTTGAAGGAGATTCTCTTGGTGGACTTGATGAGGTGGTGGTGGTTACGGATGCCGTCTTTGTGGGCTGCGTGGCTGTCCGGTGTCTTATCACTGTGCCATTTCTTCTCTAGTTTCCGGCAGGTACGCTTGGAAGCTAGGAGTTCCGAGGTGAACCAGCTGGCTCTTTTGGTGGTGTCACTGTAGGTGAGTTTTTTCAGCGGGGCGAGGGTGTTGGCACAGTCGTCTATCCATCGTCTGAGGTTGCAGGCAGCGTCGTCGGTGTTGGATGGGTCGGAGGGAGGGCTGAGAGCGAGGTTTGCCCGTAGTTGGTCTTCGGTGACTTTGCTCCAGCAGCGGCGTGGGATCTGTTGGGTGCGGTGGTGTGTGGTGGGTTTCTGGAAGGTGAAATGGATGCAGCGGTGGTCGGTCCAGAGGAGTTCCGTGGTGTGGCTGAAGGAGACGTGGGAGCTTGAGGAGAAGATGGGGTCAAGCGTGTGGCCGGCGGAATGGGTCGGTGTTGTGACGAGCTGGCTCAGACCGAGGTTGGCGAGGTTGTCGATCAGGGTGGTGGAGTTGCTGTCGTTGTTGTTCTCCAGGTGAAAGTTCAGGTCTCCGAGGAGGATGTAGTCGGTAGAGGTCAGGGCGTGCGTGCTGATGAAGTCGGCGATGGAGTCGCTGAACTGGGGTCGGGGCCCAGGGGGTCTGTAGACAAGGGTGCCTCTAAGGGTGGTGTTGGGGTCCGTGTGGATCTGGAAGTGCATGTGTTCGGCGGTGCTGAGAGTGTCATCGGTGCTGGTCGAGACCCTGATGGTGTTCTTGTGGACGATGGCGTTTAGATACTTGCCCATTAGATACTGCATGTGCACTAGCTCATGTGTTGGGGGTTCAATACCATCCGGGGTCCAAGTATTCCTAATATATCTACTAAGGCTCGCATGGAGCAGATACAATGTGTTGGGGACACCTTGCTCCCTTACAAATGAGTCATGATTCATTAATGTTTTGTCTGGAAATAGCATCCCCACTGTATTTACTCCCTCCTCTATCCATTTGGATATACATTTGCTGGTAATTGTCCTAGTCGGTGTGGGGAGCCCCAGCAGTGGGATATTGGGGGCGTAGGGGAGCATTCCATTCGTGTATCGGATCGCTTTCCTCCAGTATGTCAAGGCTACCCTTAACAGCGGGCCGTTGTCATCGGGGGCCAACTATTTGGTAGTAATAGCGTGTGCAGTTCTCCTCTTTCCCATGCTTGCCTTGTCATTCCTATTTCTTGCAGATGGCGGCCTGCAATCCAGTACGACAGCCATTGTATTTGACTAGCGTAACAATAAGCTTTAAAATCAGGGACCCCCAGCCCCCCTTTGTCTGTGTTTAACTGGAGTTTGGACAATCCTATACGTCTGTGCCCCGGTCCCGAAATCAATTCTCGCAGTAACGTATCTATCTGTTTGAACACGTGTGCTGGGATGAATATTGGTAGATTTGTAAAAAAATATAATAGTTTGGGGAGCATGACCATTTTAGAAATGGCTACTCTCCCTGCTACTGATAGCGGCAGAGAAGTCCAGAATGCTATCTGCGTTTTTACCGTTGTGAGCGCCCGGGACAAGTTACCGTCCACTGGATCCTTAGCTTCCCTATATATGTGTATACCTAAGTATCTGAAAGTAACCGCTGCTGTGGGGAACATCCAGTTGCCAAAGTGGAGGGGGCGTACTTGTGTTGTATCTGTTAAGTAGTAGTCATACGATTTGGACTCATTTATAGATAATCCTGATAGCGCTTGGAATGTATGAAATATTGTGGGAATAGGCTCATTGTTTCCTTGAAGGTTGTTAAGATAAAGTATTATGTCATCTGCATATGCAGAGATAATATATGTGTCCGTCCCATCTTTAATCCCTTTGTCCGTTGCTATCGTCCGTAATTTAATGGCCAGGGGTTCTAATGCTAGTATGAAGAGCAAGGGCGATAACGGACATCCTTGCCGAGTACCTCTCTCTATTCTATATTGCTGTGAGATGTGGGCCCCCGTACGGGCGCGCGCCGTTGGATTTGTATATAGTAGACTTACCCATTGCACATATTCATTTGGGATTCCAAACCTCATAAGTGTTCGTAGCATAAAACTCCAGTGGAGGGAGTCGAAAGCCTGTTTCAGGTCAAGGGACACGCACCCCATCTTGGTGGTATCATTTGTTGCCCGTGTCATCACTTGGTGTAGTCTTCTAATGTTGAGGGCAGTACTACGACCAGGTACAAACCCGCATTGGTCTATATGGATCAGTTTTGACATGTATTGGAGAAACCTATTTGCTAGAATTTTACTTAGTATTTTATAGTCCGTATTTAGTAGTGAGAGAGGGCGGTAGCCTGCCATATCCCTGGGGTCCCTACCTGGCTTCGGGAGGGATGTCACTAGTGCTTGTAATGTGGTGGGCGGGAGGGAGCCTGTTTCCAATGAGACTTGGTATGGTGTTTGTAAGTGGGGGACCAATAGTGCTGAGTATGCTTCATAAAACTCTACCAGCAGTCCATATATGCCAGGTGTTTTGTTACGGGGGAGATCTTTGATGGCTGCTCTAATTTCAGCTTTCGTTATAGGCTTAGCTAAATCTTTTTTTTGGTCCTCTGTTAATTGGGGAAATCGGAGTCCATCAATAAAGGATTCGTACTCCTCGTCTTTAAGCTCTGCTGGAGGTGCATACAGTGTCTCGTAATAGAACTTAAATGCTGTGTTGATGTCTAATTGTGAGTGGACTGCCGTTCCCTCTTGGGTAGTAACCTCTGTGATGGGAGCTGCTGTCGGCGCGTCCCTTGTGATCCTAGCTAGTAGGGAGCCTGCTCAGTCCGCTTCCGCATGTTGCTTCTGTGTGTACGTGCGGTAGTCTATAGTGCGGAGCTGCTCGAGGAGTTCCGCGTGCCGTATGTGAGCCTCTTGTAAGGCTTGTTTACGTGTATTGTCTAGGGCTGCCTCCCGTTCTAGTCTACCCAATCCGTCCACCAGTTTTAAGAGCTCAGTTTCCAGGGTCAGGCGAGATCCCACCCTTGTGCTAATCGCTACCCCGTAGTACTGTTTTAAGGCCTCCCACTCCATTTGCCGTGAGCTAGCAGTGTACTCATTTTCTGAAAAATAATTAGTGATGGCTGTGGACAGTGTGCTGCAAAAAACGGGGTCCTCTAGGAGCAGAGGCTTCAGCTTCCAGGTCGGGACTGGTGTGGGAATTTTCCCCCAAGAGAAGGTGAGCTCTAAAGGGTTGTGATCAGACAATGTTTTACCCAAGTAAGTAGTGTTGACCACACTTGGAAGCAAATGTAGTGAGCAAAATACTCTATCTATTTGTGTATGCAACCTGTGTGGTGGGGAATAAAATGAATATTGTTTGCCGGTAGGGTTACGATCCCACCACACATCGCGTATAATCCATCCCTCCGCCCATCCTTTCAGTGCCTCCGCTTGCTTTTTGCAACCCGTTCCCTGTAGTGGTGGGTGTGAGCGGTCCAGGTCCACATCTAGTACTGTATTGAAGTCCCCTCCCAAGAACCAGGGGTATACGTCCCATCCCGTTAATGCAATATTAAGTATCCCCAAGAATTTATCCTGTTCTGTATTGGGAACATAAATGCTACCCAGTACTATGTGCTCTCCGTCTAACGTACCGTGCAGTAACACATATCTGCCATTGGAGTCTATTCTTTGCTCGAGTATTACGAAAGGGGTTCCACTTCTAATCCAAATCGCAGCCCCACGAGCAAAGGCAGAGTAAGATGTATAAAATAATTGACCTCTCCACTTCTTCTTCAATTTAATAGCCTCGGAATGGGTGAGGTGAGATTCCTGCAAGAAAGCAATTTGGGTTTTTCTCCTATTGAGCTGGGCATATATTCTGTGTCTCTTATGCACCGATCCTAGCCCCCTAACATTCCAGGACGTGCATGTGTATTTACCCGATGGAGCCATGTGGCGTTGAGTGACCTGGACCTCGGATTTCTTTCACCCTCATGTACTGACCAGGTAAGTAAGCAATCATGAATGAGTCTGCATCTATACTACCCCAGAAAAATCCCAATACAAGGTTCCCCCATAAAACGATAGAGGACCAAACAAGATTAACATGTTCAACATGAACTCTATGCATCTGATAACATTGTGCAGTTGCCATGGGGGGGAGGGGGTGGCGACCGCCAATCCCTGGATGTGCACTTTACAATACACTGCAAAAGAAAGAAAAAACATTGCTATTGGCCGAGCCCGGGCCCTATCATTGTATAGGTATAAACTTCATTGAGAACATCCATAAACATATTCAATGTTTCTTATACTCATCTGTACTGCCAGGGTTGCTGCATGCAATAAACCTGAGTTTTAGCCCACATAGGGGCATATCATCAAGGGGCCGCGATAAAATAATCGCCACTTTAGTGTCCGTTTTCGGGCGAAAAGCGGCGATAATTTTATCGCTTTATCAACAAGGACACGCTAGTGCGTGTTTCCTTTCTTTAGCGCCCGGCTTCTTTCCGCCTCGCATCGCTAATGAGATGCAAGGTAGGCGTGCCACGTAAAACTTCATTGTAATATATCGCTAATGGGCCTTCGCGATATTTACAAGGCTGTCCCAGACACGCGTAGCGATTTAAAAAGGCGCGCTAAGCGCGGTTATCGCCGGTGTCTAACGTCTGCAAAATTTCAGGCTTGCCTATCTGTATGATGGGAGGTGGATTATAAGGCTAAGTCCACATCTCCCTATCAACAAGGATTTCCCTATCCCTGCAGTTTTATCGCTGGATTACCAGCGATATTACTGCATTTCGCCGCTTTTGCCGGATTTTTTATCGTCTCAGTGATACACGTTGTTAATAACGCGTTAACCGGGCGATAAATTCCAGCGATAGACGGCGATAAATAAATAAGCGCTAAGCGCGCTTTGCGATATTTATCGCCGTCTATTGATAATATGCCCCATAGTCGTTTGCAGTCTGTGGAGTAATGGAAGGGAAGAGCGCTAAACTGTTCTCAGAGTCAGAGTGCAGATTCGTATCTTCCGATGAATCGATCGATTCAGCTATGTAGTTCGCATCCTGGTCGTCCAACGCCGATGCCGCTAGTATAGCTGATTTTGGACTCTCTGTTATCTGCTCTGGGGAAGGGTTCGGCTTCGTAGTAGGGCAATCCTTCCGGCCTCTACCCGTCGCGTTTCTCCCGGTCCTCTGTGAGTTGCCTGGCTTCTGCTGGCATGCTTGTGACAAGACCTGTGACTCTCCCTGGGATAGGGTGATTTCCGCCCATTTGGCTGGCTCCTCTGGGCTGTCAAAAAAGAGCGCTTTCTGTCCGTAGAGAACCTTCAAACGGGCAGGGAACAAGAGAGCATATTTCAAATTATGAGTTTGGAGTGTCTTTTTTACCTCCTGGAAAGTGGCTCTTTGCTTCTGAACCGCCATGGTAAAATCCGGATACAGCGAGACACGTTTATTTTCAAATTGAATCGGTGCACGTTCCCTGGCAGCGCGAAGCAGAGTATCACGGTCTTTGTAGTTCAATATGTGCGCTATTATCGGCCTCGGTGGTGCACCAGGAAGAGGAGGTCGAGACGGTATTCTGTGTGCTCTTTCTACACTGTACAAGTCTGTGAGGCCCTCTGGCGCAACATGTTCGCGCAACCATCGCTCTATGAACTGGGTAGGGTTTGAGCCTTCACTTCGTTCTGGTATTCCTATAATTCTTACATTATTGCGTCAGGACCGCCCCTCTGCATCATCAACTCTGTCTTGCAGTCCCGCTAGTTGGCGCCGTAGCTGTTCAATTTGAGTTGTATGCGCTTTGTGTTGTAGTGCCATTTCTTCCAGTTGTATTTTGTTGCTCTTTACAGTCTCCGCAAGTTTAGCATGATCGGCTTTCAGTAGCGTAAAGCTAGTGGTGAGGGCGCCCACCTGCTGTTCTATTGCTATTCGTGAGTCACGCACTTCTTTCAAAATTAAATCCAACTTATCCATAGGGATCCCCTGCGCCGCTGGTGGGACAAAGTCCCGTCCAGAGCATTGTGTCAGCTCGTCTTGCATTATAGTTTCTGGTCCGCCTGATGCGACGTGCTCTGGTTGCTTGCCCCTTGTTCGTCCCATTCCTCACCGTACCTTGAGCCTCAACCCGATCTGGTACTGGCTAATTCGCGGTGTGGTGTGCTTATCTTATGTCTGTTGCCTTTAAAAGATATAGCCTCCGCCGATCAATGACCCACGCTCCAACACGTGGCTTTGTAAGAGTCAATGTATATGCCCAGGCCTCTCCTGTCTGCGTTTCTGGCCACCGGTAGATCGCAAGTCGTGGCGTGGTCCGGTTGGTATGAGGCACAGTGTGGCTACCCCAAGATGTACCTAATTCTGCATTAGGCTAGCTGGTATTGCATAACTGGTATGGGGGCTCCCACCAGTACTCTATTACATAGTGCAGTTGTATTGTGGAGCTGCGCTTCTGGTCTGGTCAATAATGTGAAGAGCTGGTCTGGTGATTTCTTGGTTCCCCTTCATGTGCTGCTCCAGTATTGTTGTCTTCATTCCTTGCCAAGCCTTTATCCTTCGCGGCACCCGCAGCCTGCCCAATCACCGCCAATCACAATGCTCCCGGGCCCTCTCGTGACTGCAATCTTCCGCTCCGCCGAAGCACCACCAGGGCGGGCAAGTAAACGTCGCTGTACCACCCTGCAGTTGCCCAGGCAGGTTCCTCCCAGGTCCACAGGTAGTTCATGGAAAGGCGGGATTGTGTTATGTATATCGACTCTCCCGGTCTACCACTTGTCCACCGGGTCAGTTTCAGTGATGCGCATCGCCTCCCGGACCCCGGCTACTATTACTGTGAGGCACCTAATTTCCACCGTGATCTCAGTCTCCGGCCGCAATCGGCCGTGGGCCCTCAATCCAGTGTCTTCTATCAGGTCTGCCGCAACTATGCACTCCCGGTGATATCCGATTTAATTAAAACGGTGGTGCAGCGTATGTGGTGCGTACAATAGATATGGGGGCCCTTTATGCTGCTCCATAGTGCGGCGTCCCAACGTTACAATGAGGCAGGAGTAGAGGCCTCCATGCCGCCCTCGGGTCCCTATCGCAGTCGGTCACTTCTCAGGGTATCTTGTCACTGGGGCGTGATGCAGTAGCTTATCCGACTATTTCACATTAAATCCCCGGTGTGACCGCTTTACGCTCACTTTATTATCTGGTCCGTGTCTGCCATCTTATGGCCACGAGAAGGCCTCCCTCTCTGCTCCGTACCTTGAGGCCACGTATTGCGGCCGCCGTTCTTGTCAGGTCTCTGTCCTCCAGCACCACGTGGTTTGGAAGCCACCCGGCGCCTCGGGGTCTTTGCTGTTGGTACACAGTGCAGTACCCAGCTGCTCCGGTCTCCCCACCAGCTCAAGAGGCAGGCCCCTCCACACATGTCTCTCTTCCGGGTTGCAGACTGTCACTGCTTCTCTGCTTTCAAAGTCCGTAGCGCTCCTCCAGAAACTGCTATTTCTTGTCTCGTCGCATGCCCCGCCACTTCAGAGATTCATTGTATTTTGCTAAAAGTGCAGATGGCCAAGCAATGCCAGGATTATTTAAGGGCTTCAGGGCCCGGCTCGGAGCAAAGCTAAATTGTGTCCGCCATGTCCGGCGGTTAGCCACGCCCCCCCTCAATTCCTTGAAGACTTAACAGACCTAATATAGCAAAACTCCCTAAAAGGCAGCACAGACATTATACTAGGAGTCCTAAACCGGCACCTGAACAATGCTGAAGATCCAATAGTACAAGCCTGATTCACCCTCCTGAACGCGAACAATCTGCAATAAACAAACTCACAAAAAGGGCCCTACCTTGGACACAATCATCTCTAAACATAACACCTTATCCCTCCACTCTATCCTACCCTCCGACTGGACTAGTCTCTACCTAATCCTTTTCGATCTCAATGCCTTCCAACCTAAGGCCCAACCTAAAGTATCCGTCCCAAGCACTGGCTGAGGAGCACATACCGAATCCCTCAGTCAGAGTTAGAAGCCCTAGTCAGTTCCCAAATTCTACCTCCTCCGGACCTTACACCATTGATGACCTCACCACCCACTACAACACAAAAATGGCATAACTCCTTGACACAGTCGCCCCTCTGAAATTCAAGAAAACAAAGCATATCCCTCCCAGATCCTGGTTAAATAAAGATCTTAACAAAGAAAGGCGACAACTCCGATTGGCTGAAACAAACTGGAGACAACAACCCTTGCTGACTCATCTGCTGATCCTCCGAGCTGAATGCATAAAATAAAACAAACACATCTTCAGAGAAAAATCGTCCTTCTTCTGAGCCCAACTTGATCAGTCTAGGAACAGACCTAAAGACCTTTTAAACATCATCCAACAGCAAACCTCCTCGTTCCCTCAACACTCAACTAATGACTCTACTAAGCACTGCCAAGTGCTTGCAACTTTCTTCGCTGAAAAAATATTGAACTCTCTCTTGTCCCACCCATCTCCCACCCTACACCAAGAATGCCCCCCATGGCAATGATTGCAATGAGAGGCCACCCAAGGCCTTTCTTCCGGCTAATGGTTGGTTGTCTTCCAATTCTCCCTCTCTCAGCAATCCAGAACACCAACCACAACTCCCTGCAATTAAAAAACTATGCAACTTGGACTGAATTCGACAATATCACTGAAGAAGAAGTCCTCAAATTACATGAAGCCGACATCGTACATCTCCGACTCCCTCCCTGCTGCGCTTGTCAAAAGTCTCAGCCATATCATCATCACTCCTATATGGACTAAAATTATTAGCTCCTCCTTAAATAGCAGCTCCATGCGGGCCTCCCTCAAGCTCGGCCAAGTCATCCTGGACCTCTCGGCTGCCTTTGATACCGTCAACCATGACATCCTCCTAAAATCCTCTCAAACTGCGCAGGAATTAATGGAAATGTCCTCCAGTGGTTTGCTTCTTTCCTGAACCAACGCTCACAGCTAATCAAACTAAACAACTCCTCCTCAAATGCAACACCGGTCTCACAAGAAGCCCCTCAAGCATCAATCCTGTTTCCTGCCCTATTCAACCTCTATATGGAACCCTTTGCAATGATCCTGAAACAAGCAAGAATTGCCTACCATCTCTACGCAGGTGACACCTAACTCTACAAGAAACGTTTGTCAGTTAAAACATGCAGCCCCTATACAGCACGTTCTCCATGGTTCAATCCTGGCTGACTAACAGCCATCTTAAGCTCAACCCCAGCAAAACCAAAACACGTTCATCCAACCAAAAGAAAAGTCCTATCCCCTAGATATTTGGCTCGACAACCTTACTTCATTGAACTATCCATCTCCAACTCTGTCAAATCCCTGGGAATTACACTTGACAAAAACCTGTACATGAACCTGAACCAGAGCATATTAATTCCTCAGCTAAAAGTGCCTTTTACACGTTGAATCATCTTAAAAAAATCAAAGCCTTCATTTCATCGAAAGAATGTGCTGCAATCTTTGGTCCACTCCAAGCTGGACTACGGTAACACAACTATCACAGGCGCCACAAAAAAACATTTAGCCCCTTTGAAAACTCCACTCCACAGTGCGGCCAGACTACTGTCGGGGGAGAGTCGCTTTGACCACATCACTCCCACTCTCAAGAATCTCAAGTGGCTACCAATTGAGGCAAGATGTATGCTTAAATCTGCCTGCATAACCCACAAAGCTCTCTACACAGAATAAACAGTTTACCTCGCCAAACAAACTGTCAAAAGCCGGACAAAAGAGACCTCTTAGAAGCTCCAACAGTCTACTCCTGATTCAGAAAATTCTTGCTCCCGCTCCTTCTCCGGGACCGTTACCAGAATCTGGAATTCGCTGCCTCAGGATTTGTGTGACAATCACTCATTCCCTTATTTCAGGAAGAAACTTGGGGGGATATTCTCAAGAACGGACGATAATTATCGCCAACCTAGGTTAACGCAATTTTACATAACGCCGTCTATCGCGGGAAACTAATGCCGTGTCAACGGCGTATTCTCAACACGCCGGCAACAGGCGATAGTATCCCGATAACGCGTCAAATGTCCACGTTAAAATTACCGGGACGCTGATAAAAAAGGAAACCCGAACGTGAAAAAAGTGGCGATGGGCCCGACAGCGATAAAAATATCAGTGATAAGCAGCGCCAGGCTTGCTATTCCCACGTCAGGCGGGAAAAATCACCAAAAAAAACAACTGAGAAGCACCATGGAGGAAGCTGGAGCAACTACAGAGGCCAACCAGAACCCCACAAACCCCCCAGAGGACCAGCCAGGGACCTCGGGGAAGGAGAAGGGCAAGGAGAAGAAGAAGAGGAACCTGTGATTCAGTCCGCAGAAAAACAAGATCCTGATTACGGAGGTGATAGAACACCACCAACAACTGTTCATCACCTCCACTGTGTCATTGGCAACTAAAAATGCAATATGTCAGTCCATCTTGACCAAGGTGAATGCAGTCGGAGTGAAGAGAAGGGAAGTGGACGACTGCAAGAAGTGCTGGAATGATGTGAAGCGCAAAACCAAGCTGAAACTCGCTAACAACCGGAAAGCAGCAATGCAGACTGGAGGTGGGAGTCCTGCGCCACAGCAGGAGCTGGATGAGATGGAGGAAATGGAGGAAATGGTGTCCACAGTCATCAGTGGGGAGACGGTGGCAGGAGTTGGTTGGAAGGTACCAGAGGCCAACAAGTGCAGCACAGCCAGCAGCTTTGTCTGCGGAGGGATGTTGGTTGTCCGCTGTGTTGGTACCGTCAGCCTGTGGGCAATGTGGGTCAGGATGCGGAGGATGGTTGTCCTTTTGAGCCTGTAGTGGGCAATGACATCCTCTGGCGTTAAGTCTCTGAGGCTGGTGCGTTTTCGGAAGGTCTGCTGTCTTGTTCTGCGCTGCCTCGGTGGCAGTCCGGGGGGTGTGGTCCTGGGGGTGATAGTGGTCCTTGGGGTGGTGCCGGTGGGTATTGTGGCCCTCTTGGGTCTCCAAGCTGCATGATTAGTAGCGCCGTGGCATCTGTTGGTCTTCAGATGTGGCTCTGGGCTGGGCTCCCTTTATATTGCAGGTTTTCGTCCTACTTAAGACCAGAAAAAAGCAGTTCTTAAGTCCCTGCTGCTAACGTGCCTTATCGCCTGTGTTTGGACCGCATCGCCGATCTGGCTGGTCGTTGAGAATATCGCGAATTGGTGTCCTCGTGAGTTTTTGCACGGGAACGCCTACTCTGCATATGATTAGCGTTAGTTGTCGCTGTCAGCCTTGGCGATGCTTTTAGCGGCAGCAATCGCAGGTAAACTGACGATGTCGGCTGTTAGTGCAGGCTTGTGAATAGGGCGATAAATCTATCGCCACTTTCGTGGCGGAAAAGTGCCGCTAATTCAGCGATGAGTCCTTGAGAATATGCCCCTTAAACTTCTGCTTCTCAATAAATACCTAACCTCCCCCCCAAACATCTTGATTGGCCTGATGCTCCTACCCCACACCCTCCATGTAAATTTGAGCATCACTACCTCAGGGAAAAACTGTGCCTCTACTTTCCCCCACCTCGTAACTCCCTACCATACCTCAGAACTATATCGTTTACATATCCTACTGTCTTTTGGATACTTCTTTCATATTTTGTTACTATGTATTTTTATTTACTCTTTATGTAACTAGTATAATGACTGTTATTTCGTTTACATATCCTACTGTATATCATCTACTTCTTTTTATACTGTTACAATGTATTTTTATTTACTCTTTATGTAACTTGTGCTATTGCTGTTGTGCTAATTCTGTAAAGCGCTCTGAAACCTTCGGGTCAAATTTGCGCTATACAAAACTCAATAAATAAATAAGCAGAATATACTCATAAACTGCACACTCAGTTGTTTAGAATAATTTTTATTCTTATTACATTGAACAGGTAATTGGAGATATGCGATTTATGCAAAACTGAAGAAAAAAACTGAGGTGTGTTTAACAGTGGTAAATGCCCTTGTAGAATTACCTACTTTCAGGCTATTAATCTGAAAGCTGTGAGCATGAAATCTTCACTTCTACATTAATAATGTAATGTAATAACAACGAGCCTGCAAGTAGTTCATAAACGTGTTTTACAGTTTCAAGATTTGGTTCCTATGGTATGAATGTTTCTTGCCACTCATTGACCATGAAATTCTGGGCTTTGGGCCAGTCAAAATGCGAGATCGTTTTATTTTCTCTTGGGCTAGGTCTACCATCTTTCTAACTAGACTAGCCCTCCCGCCAAAAGCACAGCTTCTTATTACCCACGAGAAACCAGGCGCACGTGGTGCTTCTACAGTTTAATGTTATTCCAGAAACACGAGAAAAGGCTCCGGATTGTTTCCTTTCTCCGGAAATTATGTCTGGTTCAGCGAAATGTGTATCAAGGAAAGGCGTCCTAAATATGTCATCATCTGAAAGTCAAACCTTAATTGGGTACGCGCTATGCGCAGCAGGGCACGTGGCATTAGTATTGTAAGAGGGAAATAGTGCCTTACCATACGTCATGTGATTTGACGCAGACGAACTCTTTAATTGTTTTACATGATGCCAAAAAGCCTGCAATTCAGCTGAGCTAATGGAGTAAAAAATAACTCTGCGCGCATGTTTTTAAAACATTCTGACACAAATTTATGGCACAAGATAGTCACAATGTCTCGTTCAGTTCCTTGTTTGGTTTTGTCTTGCAAAACAGTGAATTGTATAAACTTTAAACTGTAGTCAGGTTTGTCCTCGAGTCGACAGGTGCATCTAACGCTGCTTTATTAAGAGTGTACGAATGCAAGTAGATTCAAGTCCCTTTCAAACATGCCCACACTGCCCTACCACTGAAGTCACCAAGAAAAGAGAAACAGAGTGATAGACCTATTGAAATCTTTGGGGAGGAACAGATTGGAGAGTGAGAAATGTTTTCAGGATCGGTGAACCAAGTGAGTGAGGTCAACGGAAGCCATTTTGCTTCTTTTGAGGGTGAACACCAGACCCAAGAGTTGGACACCCTCTAAATGAAACTGAGTTGAGTGTTCTGCACACCTGACCAGGATCTGTTGTTTGTCCAAGCTCAACTCCTACTGGTACTTCCAGCTGCCTCCCTGGGAATCCCTCTCACCCACAGAACACTCTCATCCCACACTCCTCAGGGAACTTCTCCCACACGCATCATACACAACACACAAGCACTGATGTTTAGTTGGGTGTTTTCCATCCCACAAGAAGGACAAACACTGGCGAAGTTAGGGGCATATTATCAACGGCCAGCGATAATTATCGCTGGCCGCATCTAACGTGCACATCACTAACGCCGTGTATCGCCGGATTCTATCGCCCGGTTAGCGCACTATCACCAACGTGCATCGCCGAGGCGATAGAAATCCCGGCAATAGCGGCGGAAAGAGGCAATATCGCAGGAATACCAGCGATATAAAACCGCGTTAGGCAAAACATTGTAGATAGGGAGATGTGGACTCAGCATGACAATCCACCTCCCATGATAGATATGGCTAAGTAGGAAAAATAGCAGGCGTAACAAACCGGCGATATACCCGGTTAGCGCTGCTTTTTATGTCGCTAAGCGGCTTAGGGAAGTACTTGTTAATAGGGGGTAGCAGTGTTAGCAATGATTTCCGCTGATTTATAGACGGGAACGCCTACCTCGCATCTCATTAGCGATGCGAGGCGAGGCGCAAAGGAAATGGGCGCTAAGGCATGGATTCACGCGTTAGCGTGTCCATGCTGATAGGGCGTTACAATTATCGCTGCTTTTCGCCCGAAAACGGACGCAAAAGCGGCGATAATTGTTTTACACCGCCTTGATGATATGCCCCTAAATAGGTCTGGCCTTGACAGGGGTGTTACTTTATTTTTTCTATTGAATCAATCATATACCACACAAAGAAAAATAGACAAAATAGAAGCAACCACTTAAACATGACCACTGTATGCTTGCAGTCAAATTTTTAAATTGAAAAGACATTCACCAGTGCAGCTGTTAGATTAATGATTTTTTAGACAAAAAGCTATTCGAGTGAGTGTGTTTTATTATAATTTTTTAAGGAGACAAGAATAAATCACCAACTAACTAAGCACTCAGTTTACAAGCAGCTACAATGTTACAATGTTATTTAAATGATTATGAAAGTAAAATTTAAAAAGTAGCTGTCAAAGTAATTAGCTTGTATATCAAGTTAATAAAAATAACACACTTTGAACCAGTTTTGCCACTGAAAAGAAAGAACTAATTTGATGTGGATGTGAACAATGTGAAAAGCTTTGTGCAGTCGGTCAAAGTGAAGGGAGCCAATGGGTACAGTGGGATGACGACTGCCCCAGGCTGTATGCTATGGTAGGCAGAAGCAAATTGCAATTTACAATTTAACAGAGCAATGAATGATGCACACTGACCAAAAGCCACTCTCTGTAAGTATATTATGTATGATTTTTTAGAAAATCAACAGTCTGGCGAGACAGCACAGCTGTCTCAAAGGCTAGTCCTAAAAAGCACTAGTGAAATAATTGAGTAGGTAACTGTCTTCTAGTGAAGCAGAGAGGTGAAATTCAACTATCATTGCAGGTGTTATCAATGCAGCCTACATGCAAGGTAGGCCTGTCATTGTCGAGGAATGTTCGGTTTGTTTTTTGTTTTGATTTTAAGGGTGGGGTGAAATTTTACGTAATTATCGGTTTCATAAAATTCCAATTTTATTTTTTGTGTTAGACCCGTTTGCCACGCTAAAAAGCATGGGCCCATGTACAAACAGTATTTTGCGAGATGTAAATAATTTGCGACTCGCAAAATACTGTTTTGCGACTCGCTATTAGGAAGGGGCGTTCCCTTCCTAATAGCGACTGCAAAGCAATGTACCAGTGTTTTGCAACCGCAATTGCGGTCGCAAACCACTCTCAATTTACCACCTACTTGAATTAGGTGGTAATGCATTCGGAAATGGGAAGGTCCCCTTTGCAAATGCACGCAATATTATTTTTTAAGGACAGGCAGTGGTCCCAGGCACCACTGCCTGCCCTTAAAAAATGAAACGAAAACGTTTCATTTTTGTTTTTTTTAAATGCATCGGGTTTTTCTTTAAGGAAAACGGGCTGCATTTTTTTAAAAAAAAGCTGCTTTATTTAAAAGCAGTCCCAGACATGGTGGTCTGCTGAGCCCAGAAGGCCACCATCCCTGGGAGGGTCCGTCATTCCCAATGGGCTCACAAATTGCAAGAGGCTCATTAATATTCATGAGCCTCGCAAGTTGCGACCCCATTGGGAATCGCAAACAGTGTTAAACACACTGTTGTACATGCCAAATAGTGCCTCGCAAATTTCGAGTTGCAAATGAGATGCAATTTGCGAGGCGCTATTTGGCAGGTCGTACTTCTGGCCCTTGGTCACTTTGCTATCCTTATGAAGTCGAAAGGTTTTGGCCAAGATCCTTGGTTTAGCAATGCTTTGTAAAGACAGTTTGTTAAATTCAAAATCTTTGATCAAAATCGCTACTATTGCTCAAAATAGTGTAAATAATGAGTTGTACTGTGAAATTAAAAGTGATACTGTCAATGTTTCATTGAACATCATCTATTTCAATCCAGAAGATGAATAATTCGACATTCATAAGAAATTGTTATTATTTACATAGTTATTTCCTTTGGGTTTGCAGTTAGGTTGATGCTAAACAGAATATGCCAGGTGAAGTAGATGAGTGGGTTTAATAAAAAAACAAAAACTTCCAAAGCTTCCAAAGTGTAACTATTTGTAGGGCAAGAGATACTAATCAAAACATCAGTGGGACAATTAAATTTTTCGCAGCTTATAAACCCCACTGTAAACCACCATTCCAGGAGCTATTTCCATTTTCAATTTCCAAGTTGTATTATTGTATATGACAGCAATTGCTGTTATTGTTTTGAAAGCTGCAAGTCCCAAAGATTTTTCTGAAAGTTCTAAATAAATCATACATCGACAGATTTTCATAGGGACTTCAAGGATGAAAGTCTAGAGGTGTTTGTTGCAGCTCTCCCTCTTGAGAATTTGGACTTTTCCACTCAAAGCTCGATCTGTTTATTTTCAAAGGGTGATCTATGATTCCAGAGACCTCTCAGAGGACAACTCCAGTAGAGGGACAATTGAAATGCGGTCAAAAGTAAGTCTTCAAGCATTTCAGTGGAGCAGTGGAGCAGCAGTGGACAAACGCTGGCTGGGCTGAGGTGTGGTCTAGACTCCAGGGGAAACGCCGATTTTCGATGCATAATTCTTGGGTTTTGATTCCCGACGGCCCAACATGGCTTCATTTGCATGATCTTCAGCAACTCGCTATATATGTTTGTACTTTGGTTGGCATTTTACATTCCTGAAGACACTTAAAACAAACAAACAATCATTTGAAATGCAGTAGGTCTCGCATTTGCAAGAGTTTCAGCTATTGGCATTGTAAATAACAATGCCTTTTATTTATATGTTGGTTTTTAAAACATAAATAAAAGGCATTGTCATTTACAATGCCAATAGCTTAAACTCTAGCAAATGCGAGACCTATTGCATTGTAAATGCTTGTTTAAACAGTAGGGTTGGGTTATTAAACTTTACTCATTATCTATAGTCTTCACTGTTTTTGGGTTCTTGAGCCAATGTCTCAAAAGTGTTAGACAGACTCCTTGGTGATTTGGATTCAATTGTCGGGTGTTTAATCTGATTTAATTTTCTCCCTATTTTTTTCTGATGTCTAATAGAGCATTTTTTAAATGTATTCCTTTATAACTAAACTTATTTTTAAGTTTTTTAAAGGTATCGTGTATGCACTGCATTTTACAGGGGTCGAGTTCTTTTTTTTTTTACAAAACAGCAGATGTATGATTGAAAGTTATTAAACCCCAAAAATACATTGTATTTAAAATCTATTTTCATTTTTTGGGGTTTTCCTGGAGCGGTTTTAATAATGAAAAATATTTCTTTCACGGGTTTTAGATGGTTCTAAATCTGGATTGTAGATTTCTGACTTCCATTATTATGAAATGGAGGTGGAATGAGTATGCAAAAGCTACTTTCATTAGAAAAAGGAAGACACCTTAAGATAGGGCTTGCTTTTTATATCAACTTCTGAAAGTTTTGTTTCCAAATTAATAGTGTTTTGGGGTATGTATGCTTTCTTAAATTGGACAGTTGGATAAGTAAGGGTACTGTTTGAGCAAATTTGAATTTTTAAAGTGGAATGCAGCTGAGTAAGGCAATCGTTAGAAGCAAGATTAGTTTTATAGTGTTTATGCAATATTTTCCAGGGAGTCTACATCCCAAACATGACAAATTGTTGAATTTTAGAATGGAGTTGCTCACAAATTTCTATTTATTTTTAACTAGGTGTTAGACCTGGCATCCTTGGCATGCTTTTCCCTGACTTTTTGCCTCTACCTCCTGTATTTTTGATGCTGTGCTGGATTTCATTTTTACCGGCTTAGATGCTTTGGGCACTTTGCCACTGCTGATCAGTGTCAAAGTGCAAGTGCTCCCTGTATAACTTGATATTGTGATTGGTTCTCCCTGATTGGCATATTTGGTTACCAGTAGGTCCCTAGTAAAGTGCACTACATGTGCCAGGGCTGGTAAAGCAAATGCTACTAGTGGGCCTGCAGCACTGATTGTGCCACCCATATGAGTAGCCCCAAAGAGATGTCTCAGGCCTGCCATCGCAGTGCCTGCGCGCAGTTTACTAACTGCCATTTTGACCTGGCCAGTGTACCCACTTGCCAGGCCCTACCCTTCCCTTTTCTTATACATAGGACACCCCTATAGTAGGCCCAAGGTACCCCCCCTGGGCGGGGTGCAGTGTATGTAAAAGGTAGGACATGTACTGGTGTGTGTTCCATGTCCTGATAGTGAAATACTGCCAATTTCGTTTTTCACTATTGAAAGGCTATCTTGCCCATAGGACAGAATGGGGAATGCTGTGTAACATTTGACCTGCATATCTTGCCATAGGAGTGAGATGGAAAATTGGAGTCTGGTATCCCTGAACTCAGAATTTAATAACACATCTTTTAGTAAGGATGGTTTTTAAATTCTGTGTTTGAAAATAGCACTTTTAGAAAGTGGCTATTTTCTTGTTCAACCTTTCTGTGTGCCTCTGCCTGGTTGTGGATTGACTGGCTTTGGAGTGACAGGGGCTGGGGTGGCTCCAGGAGTCTGGGTGAGTCAGCCTGAGCTGAATAGACCAATCTGCATTTGGAGTGGTGGGAGGAGTAGTATCTGTCCCTGACTAGGGCTGTGCCTGCCTTCCACAAAAGACTGGCTCCACCTCCTGCGGTGCGTCTGTAGACCCTGGCCCACATTCACAAAGGAAGAAGTTGTGCACTGGCAGAGTGCACCCAGAACTGGTTTGGACTGGGTCCAGGACCCCTGACACATAGAGAACAAAAACTTTTGGGGTATAAATATTAGAGCTAAAACCCCTGAACATTAGACAATTGCTGGAATCAAGAGGAACCTTTGCTGAGGAGAAGAGCTGAAGAAACTGAGAAGTACTGCCCTTGCTGTGTGTCTGGGGTTGGCCTGCAGTTGCTGTTTCTGCCAAAGAAAGAAGAAGGACTTTGCTGTGTGCTGTGTCCCCTGCTTGAAGAAGGACTTTGCTGTGTGCTGTGTCCCCTGCTTAAAGAAAGTCTCCAAGGGCCTGAAGAAGAGCTGGCCTCCTGTTTTGAAGTCCCAGGAACAAAAGGACTTCACCCCCAGCTCCCCTGAACTTCCTTGCTGGGAGTTCTGACCTGCCAGGAGGTGCCTGTAACTGTGTGTGGGCCCCTGGAGGTTACTACTGCTGTTGGGAGCTGGAAGAAACTAAAGAGAAGGAAGAAATCCTGTTTCGGACGCCGTCGATGCCGCCGCTGTGATGCCGCAACCTGCACGGAGGCCCGGGGAGCCGCTCGTGAAGTGAACGACGCAGCGCCCGGCCTGCTCCGCAGTCCCGACGTCCTACGATGCCCGCCGACGCCCGCCGATGCTGGCAGTGATCGGCCGTGACCGACGCCAGCACTCGCATCGACCCCGTCTTCGCCAGCGCCTGCATTTTGTTATCGCGGCGCCGATAACCGCCGAAGGTGACTCGAGAAACTTGCCGACGTCGCATCATCACCGAAGCCGAGATCGGCCATCTTCAATGCCGTGCATCGTCACTGACTTCATTTTCCAAGGTACTGTTGTTTGGGGGTCTGTGTGACTCTGCGCCCGACGCCACAATCCTCGCGGGCGGCGCCCTACTTTGGATTTTGTGCTGTCCTGACGTCGTGATAGCCCCAGTTGGTGCTATTTGATTTCTACGGGCCTGATTCACAGAACTAACTTACGTCAAAAACGTAAACGTAAACGTAAAGTTAGTACTTTTTAGGTATTCACAGAAGTTAGTAGTCCTAACTTTAGGACTCCTAAATGCCTTCTGTGAATACCAAAAGTCTTAAAGTTAGGATTTTACTTAACTTTACTACTCCTAAACTGAGAAAAATCCTAACTTTTAGACTTTTGGTATTCACAGAAGGCATTTAGGAGTCCTAAAGTTAGGACTACTAACTTCTGTGAATACCTAAAAAGTACTAACTTTACGTTTACGTTTACGTTTTTGACGTAAGTTAGTTCTGTGAATCAGGCCCTACAAGCTTATTTTTGCAACAACCTTTTTAAAGACACTTTACTGAGTATCTGTATGTTGGATGTTTGTCGTTTTGGTCTTGTGTAGTTTAGATAAAGATATTTTATTTTTCTAAACTGGTGTGGTGTCCATTTGTGGTGTTTTCACTGTGTTACTGTGAGTGTTGGTACAAATACTTTACACATTGCCTCTGGGATAAGCCTGACTGCTCGTGCAGGGGTGAGCAGGGGTTATCTAAAGTGTGTATCCGCCTTACCCTGACTAGAAGTAAGGGTCCCTATTTGGACAAAGGTACCTACCTCTGCCAACTAGAGACCCCCATTTCTAACATTGGTGGTCAGCGGTGAGGATTTGAACTTGTATTTGTACTTGACCCACAGTGATTGGTGTACACCACTAGTTTAGCGCAGACCACTACGCAGCCACATACTGTGTTTTGTTTTGGTTCTATTTTTCATCTGACCCTTGAGCCATCCAGATCAGTTGACTGGGGGTGAGTGTTTGATTTGCTCAAACGCTCCGTCCATCATCCCCTTTGGTATCGCTTTGTTCGCCCTAAGTTGGTAGGGTATGCCCAGACGTGGGTCCCTTGCTCACTTTGCCACTGGATTCAAGCTAGCCTGGTTGATTAGCCAGAAACCGGTCCCAGGATGCTTGTTTCCGGTCCAGGGAAGACATGGCTTGGCAGTTCGGGCTGGACTGTTCCCATGAGGCACAGGGTCAGACTGATTTGCATATGGCCATGTCTGAACTGGGGTGGTGGAGTGAGCTAAAGAATGATGATGGATTAAACCCAGATCAGCTGACTGGGGGTGAGTGTTTGATTTGCTCAAACGCTCCGTCCATCATCCCCTTTGGTATCCCTTTGTTCGCCCTAAGTTGGCAGGGTATGCCCAGAGGTGGGTCCCTTGCTCACTTTGCCACTGGATTCAAGCTAGCCTGGCTGATGACGGCTGATTAGCCAGAAACCGGTCCCAGGATCATTGTTTCCGGTCCAGGGAAGATATGGCTTGGCAGTTCGGGCTGGACTGTTCCCATGAGGCACAGGGTCAGACTGATTTGCATATGGCCATGTCTGAACTGGGGTGGTGGAGTGAGCTAAAGAATGATGATGGATTAAACCCAGATCAGTTGACTGGGGGTGAGTGTTTGATTTGCTCAAACGCTCCGTCCATCATCCCCTTTGGTATCGCTTTGTTCGCCCTAAGTTGGCAGGGTATGCCCAGACGTGGGTCCCTTGCTCACTTTGCCACTGGATTCAAGCTAGCCTGGCTGATGACGGCTGATTAGCCAGAAACCGGTCCCAGGATGCTTGTTTCCGGTCCAGGGAAGACATGGTTTGGCAGTTCAGGCTGGACTGTTCCCATGAGGCACAGGGTCAGACTGATTTGCATATGGCCATGTCTGAACTGGGGTGGTGGAGTGAGCTAAAGAATGATGATGGATTAAACCCAGATCAGTTGACTGGGGGTGAGTGTTTGATTTGCTCAAGCGCTCCGTCCATCATCCCCTTTGGTATCGCTTTGTTCGCCCTAAGTTGGCAAGGTATGCCCAGACGTGGGTCCCTTGCTCACTTTGCCACTGGATTCAAGCTAGCCTGGCTGATGACGGCTGATTAGCCAGAAACCGGTCCCAGGATGCTTGTTTCCGGTCCAGGGAAGACATGGCTTGGCAGTTCGGGCTGGACTGTTCCCATGAGGCACAGGGTCAGACTGATTTTCATATGGCCATGTCTGAACTGGGGTGGTGGAGTGAGCTAAAGAATGATGATGGATTAAACCCAGATCAATTGACTGGGGGTGAGTGTTTGATTTGCTCAAACGCTCCGTCCATCATCCCCTTTGGTATCGCTTTGTTCGCCCTAAGTTGGCAGGGTATGCCCAGACGTGGGTCCCTTGCTCACTTTGCCACTGGATTCAAGCTAGCCTGGCTGATGATGGCTGATTATCCAGAAACCGGTCCCAGGATGCTTGTTTCCGGTCCAGGGAAGACATGGCTTGGCAGTTCGGGCTGGACTGTTCCCATGAGGCACAGGGTCAGACTGATTTGCATATGGCCATGTCTGAACTGGGGTGGTGGAGTGAGCTAAAGAATGATGATGGATTAAACCCAGATCAGTTGACTGGGGGTGAGTGTTTGATTTGCTCAAACGCTCCGTCCATCATCCCCTTTGGTATCTAAATGGTAAAGCAGCAAGTGAGAAAGCAGAATTGGAGTTTCGCATTGAGGATTTGTATTCCTGCAAAGTAGATCAACTCAAGCAATTTTGCAAGGATTTGGGATGTCCCATGAGGAGTAGCTCTAAGAAGGATGAGCTACAGAAGGGCCCCAAAACTGTTCCCAGGAAAAGGAGTCCCAGCCCCCCAAGCCTAAGACGACCTGGCCCCCTAAGGGCAGGAGTGGTCCCCAGGGTCCCCCCACATGTTATTCCTGTAGGGAGTTTGACCGCATTGCCCCTAAGTGCCCCAAGAAACCCCCATCACCCACTGGTGCTCCGTCACTGGGTTTAGTGAGTGTAGCATTGGGGGAGGGATTAGTTTCCAGTGAAGGGGAGGAGCAAGCAGTGATGACCCTTGTCTCTTTAGGAGACCGAGAGATGGTCCAGGAGTCCTACCTGCCTGAGAACACTAAAAAATACAAGCAGTGGGTGACCATCAATGGGAGGAGGGTGGAGGCTCTAAGAGACACAGGAGCCAGTGTGACATCTGTCAGGTGTCAATGGGTGTCTGAGGAGCAGGTTATTCCCAATGCACTTCACCCTGTAGTTGCAGCAGACAACTCTGTGCGCCTATGTAAGGTGGCGCTAGTTCCCTTTGAGTGGGGGGGTCTCAGGTTCCTTGAAGGTCGTTGTTAGTCTATCCATGCCTGTAGACTGTCTGCTAGGAAATGACCTGGAGAGTTCCCCATGGAAGGAGGTGGAACGCCAGGCTCATTTGGAGATGTTGGGTCTGCCTGAGTTGGTCTGTGTGACCACTAGGTCCATGCCAGCCAGTAGGGGTAATCAAGAGGATCTGGAGCCTGAAACAGTGGCCCAGGGGCCTTCCAGAAAGAGGAGGGGCGTGGGAGACCAGCCCGAAGTTCCCACGGTCCAGGAGGAGGCAGAACCTGAGTGGGATGCCCTGGAACCTACAGGGGAACAAGTGGCTGAACTGGGAGACCTGCCTGAGCTGACCCATTGGCAGAAGGAAGGAGGTCCCTCCAGGGAGGAGTTCTGCAAGGCGCAGATGGAATGCCCTTCTCTCATTGGTATGCGGTAACAGGCTGCAGACCAGGCAGCAGGTGATCAGTCCGGATCACATCTCATTTACTGGGAAGATGGATTACTCTACAGTGAGCCTAAGGTCGCTGAACCCGGTGCAGCCCGTGTGCTGGTGGTACCCGAGCGCTTCAGGACCTTCCTACTGGGCCTGGCTCATGACGTGCCTCTCACAGGACATTTGGGGTGCGACAAGACCTATCAGAGGCTTGTCACCCACTTTTACTGGCCCCAAATGAGGAAGCACGTCGGTACACATTGTAGGACTTGTCAGACTTGCCAGGCAAGTGGCAAGAGTGGAGGGAATGTAAGGCTCCCCTCCAACCCTTTCCTGTGGTGAGCACCCCTTTCGAGCGGGTGGGCATCGACATTGTGGGGCCACTGGAACCCAAGACAGCCTTAGGCAACAAGTTTATCTTGGTCCTGGTGGACCATGCCACCCGGTACCCGGAAGCTGTCCCTCTCAGGACAATCACAGCCCCCGTGGTGGGCCGTGCATTGATGGGGATCTTTTCCCGTGTGGGGTTCCCCAGAGAGGTGGTCTCCGACCGGGGTACCAACTTCATTTCGAAGTACATGACGTCTTTGTGGGAGGAGTGTGGTGTAACTTACAAGTTCACCACTCCTTACCATCCTCAAGGAAATGGGTTGGTTGAAAGGTTCAACTGAACCCTGAAAGGCATGATCAAGGGTCTTGCAGAACTGATGAGACGGAAGTGGGACGTCTTTTTGCCATGCCTGTTGTTTGCCTACAAGGAGGTACCCCAGAAGTCCTTAGGGTTCAGTCCCTTTGAACTACTGTACGGTCACCCTGTGAGAGGACCTCTGAGTCTGGTGAAGGAGGGTTTGGAGAAGTCTCCTGGTAAGACCCCACAGGATGTGTTCAGCTATGTACTGGCCTTCAGGAACCAGACTCACTGCTTCAGGAAACTCGCTCAGGCGAACCTGGAAGCTAGCCAGGAAGAAATGAAAAGATGGTATGACCAGATTGCCACTCTGGTCGAATTTTAACCTGGGCAGAAAGTGTGGGTGATGGCACCAGTGGAGCCCTGCGCGCTCCAGGACAAGTGGACTGGTCCATATGAGGTAGTGGAGCGCAAGAGTGAAGTAACCTATCTGGTTGACTTGCAGTCTCCCAGGAACCCTTTGAGGGTCCTACATGTGAACCGCCTCAAACCACACTTTGAGGTCTGATGTGACAATGCTCCGTGCTACAGATGATGAGATGGAGGAGGAAAGTGAACCTCTTCCTGACCTCCTGTCAGCAAAGGAGCAGGATGGGTGAGTGGATGGGGTGAACCTCTCGCCTACCCTGACCCCAGAACAACAGAGGGACTGTCGCCATGTGTTGTGTCAGTTCGCCTCCCTGTTCTCCCTGACATCAGGAGTTGCCAATTGATGCGTCCATGATGTGGACACTGGGGACAGTCTACCTGTGAAACAGAAATTTTACAGAGTAGCTGACAAGGTCAGGGCCAACATCAAGGAAGAAGTTTCCAAGATGTTGGCGCTAGGGGTAATTGAGCCCTCCAGCAGCCCCTGGGCTAGCCCAGTTGTCTTAGTGCCAAAAGCTGCTGCACCCGGTGCCACTCCAGAACTTCGGTTTTGTGTGGACTACCGTGGGCTCAATGCAGTCACCAAGACTGACGCACACCCCATCCCCAGAGCTGATGAGCTCGTGGATCGGTTAGGCGCTGCCCGGTACCTCAGTACGTTTGATTTAACATCTGGGTACTGGCAGATTGCCTTAACTGAAGGGGCCAAAGAGAGGTCAGTGTTTTAAACTCCAGAGGGGCACTACCAGTTCCGGGTTATGCCCTTTGGATTGAAAAACGCCCCTGCCACCTTCCAGAGACTGGTCAACCGGGTACTGTCCGGGCTGGAGGAATTCAGCGCCGCCTACCTGGATGACATTGCTGTGTTCAGCTCCAGTTGGGAGGAACACTTGCAACACCTTTGCGAAGTGTTAAAGGCTCTGCAAAGGGCAGACCTCACTGCCAAGGCCAGTAAGTGCCAGATAGGGCAGGGATCTGTGGTGTACTTGGGACACCAGGTGGGGAGCAGCCAGGTGGCGCCCCTACAGGCCAAGATTGATATCATTCTGCCTTGGGAGACCCCCAAGACCCAGACAGAGGTGAGAGCCTTCTTCGGTCTCACCGGGTACTACAGACGGTTCGTCAAGGGATATGGCCCCATTGTTGCCCCCTTGACAGAGCTGACTTCAAGGAAGCAGCCCAAGAAGGTGATCTGGACCGATGCCTGTCAGACCGCTTTTGATGCCCTGAAAGCTGCCATGTGCAAGGCGCCCGTGCTCAAGGCGCCTGATTTCTTCAAAGAGTTTGTGGTGCAGACAGATGCTTCAGAGCATTGTGTGGGAGCAGTACTCTCACAATTGAAAGACGAGGGCTTGGACCAACCCGTAGCTTTCATTAGTAGGAGGCTACTTCCCAGGGAACAGAGGTGGAGTGCAATTGAAAGGGAAGCTTTTGCTGTGGTCTGGGCACTGAAGAAGCTAAGGCCCTACTTGTTTGGGACTCACTTCCGGGTTCAGACAGAACACAGGCCCCTCAGATGGTTGATGCAGATGAGGGGTGAGATCCCAAAACTGTTGAGGTGGTCCATCTCCCTACAGGGAATGGACTTTACGATGTAACACCGCCCTGGTACAGAACACGCCAATGCTGATGGTCTGTCCAGATTTTTCCGCCTTAGTGATGAGAACTCCCAAGAGGGTGGGTAGTTCTCCCCACTTTTCAGCTGGAGGGGACACGTATTAGACCTGGCATCCTTGGCGTGGTTTTCCCTGACTTTTTGCCTCTACCTCCTGTATTTTTGATGCTGTGCTGGATTTCGTTTTTACTGGCTTAGATGCTTTGGGCACTTTGCCACTGTTGATCAGTGTCAAAGTGCAAGTGCTCCCTGTATAAATTAATAGTGTGATTGGTTCTCCCTGATTGGCATATTTGGTTACCAGTAGGTCCCTAGTAAAGTGCACTACATGTGCCAGGGCTGGTAAAGCAAATGCTACTAGTGGGCCTGCAGCACTGATTGTGCCACCCATATGAGTAGCCACCAAAGAGATGTCTCAGGCCTGCCATCGCAGTGCCTGCGCGCAGTTTGCTAACTGCCATTTTGACCTGGCCAGTGTACCCACTTGCCAGGCCCTACCCTTCCCTTTTCCTATACATAGGACACCCCTATAGTAGGCCCAAGGTACCCTCCTGGGCAGGGTGCAGTGTATATAAAAGGTAGGGCATGTACTGGTGTATGTACCATGTCCTGATAGTGAAATACTGCCAATTTCGTTTTTCACTATTGAAAGGCTATTTTGCCCATAGGACAGAATGGGGAATGCTGTGTAACATTTTACCTGCATATATTTCCATAGGAGTGAGATGGAAAATTGTAGTCTGGTATCCCTGAACTCAGAATTTAATAACACATCTTTTAGTAAGGATGGTTTTTAAATTCTGTGTATGAAAATAGCACTTTTAGAAAGTGGCTATTTTATTGTTCAACCTTTCTGTGTGCCTCTGCCTGGTTGTGGATTGACTGTCTGGCTTTGGAGTGGCAGGGGCTGGGGTGGCTCCAGGAGTCTGGGTGAGTCAGCCTGAGCTGAATAGGCCAATCTGCATTTGGAGTGGTGGGAGGTGTCGTATCTGTCCCTGACTAGGGCTGTGCCTGCCTTCCACAAAAGAGTGGCTCCACCTCCTGCGGTGCGTCTGAAGACCCCGGCCCACATTCACAAAGGAAGAAGTTGTGCACTGGCAGAGTGCACCCAGAACTGGTTTGGACTGGGTCCAGGACCCCGACACAAAGAGAACAAAGACTTTTGGGGTATAAATATTAGAGCTAAAACCCCTGAACTTTAGACTATTGCTGGAATCAAGAGGAACCTTTGCTGAGGAGAAGAGCTGAAGAAACTGAGGAGAAGTACTGCCCTTGCTGTGTGTCTGGGGTCGGCCTGCAGTTGCTGTTTCTGCCAAAGAAAGGAGAAGGACTTTGCTGTGTGCTGTGTCCCCTGCTTGAAGAAGGACTTTGCTGTGTGCTGTGTCCCCTGCTTAAAGAAAGTCTCCAAGGGCCTGAGGAAGAGCTGGCCTCCTGTTTTGAAGTCCCAGGAGCAAAAGGACTTCACGCCCAGCTCCCCTGAACTTCCTTGCTGGGAGTTCTGACCTTCCAAGAGGTGCCTGTAACTGTGTGTGGGCCCCTGGGCATTGCTACTGCTGTTGGGAGCTGGATGAAACTAAAGAGAAGGAAGAAATCCTGTTTCGGACGCCGTCGACGCCGCCGCTGTGACGCCGCGACCTACACCGAGGCCCGGGGAGCCGCTCGTGAAGTGAACGATGCAGCGCCCGGCCTGCTCCACAGCCCCGACGCCCTACGACGCCCACTGACGCCGGCAGTGATCGGCCGTGACCGACGCCAGTGCTCGCATCGACCCCGTCTACGCCAGCGCCTGCATCTTGTTATCGCGGCGCCGATAACAGCCGAGGGTGACTCAAGAGACTTGCCGACGCTGCATCATCACCGGAGCAGACATCGGCCATCTTCGACGCCGTGCATCGTCACCGACTTCATTTTCCAGGGTACAGTTGTTTGGGGGTCTGTGTGACTCCACGCCCGACGCCGCGATCCTCGCGGGCGGCGCCGTACTTTGGATTTTGTGCTGTCCTGATGTCGTGATAGCCCCAGTTGGTGCTATTTGATTTCTACAAGCTTATTTTTGCAACAACCTTTTTAAAGACACTTTACTCAGTATCTGTATGTTGGAGTTTTGTCGTTTTGGTCTTGTGTAGTTTAGATAAAGATATTTTATTTTTCTAAACTGGTGTGGTGTCCATTTGTGGTGTTTTTACTGTGTTACTGTGAGTGTTGGTACAAATACTTTACACATTGCCTCTGGGATAAGCCTGACTGCTCTTGCCAAGCTACCAAGGGGGTGAGCTGGGGTTATCTAAAGTGTGTATCCCCCTTACCCTGACTAGAAGCAAGGGTCCCTATGTGGACAAAGGTACCTACCTCTGCCAACTAGAGACCCCCATGTCTAACACTAGGTTATAGTTTTCCTGAAAAACATTGAATATGTCACATTTCCTGGATACTTTGCTCCTTTTAAAAAATTTCCAGGCAATGATATAAGGCGGGATGTGTTTTCCCCCACAGAAAATGAAAAATAATTATGTAAGCTCTCAATGCCATTGTTAGTTTTTGCACCTCCCTCTGAGCATGTTGAGTCACAATTACACCACTCAATATGAAACCATGGAATTCTCCTGAGATGGGCCTGCTTAGATGGCCAAGCTATTTGTCCTTGAAATAATTTTGTAACACTGCTACTTGTAATCATTGTTTGAAAAGTAGTTTTAGTGTATAATTACAGTATAGAAATCATCTACCTGTTCAAGAGGTACACAAGTTAGAGCAGTTTGTTTTTTATTTTCAAACTATACTTTACTATCAGTCATGTAGTCTCTTGCAAGGGATTTATTTTGTATTTCTCTCCAGGTAGCCTGTGGCAAGTTGAAACCACATTCTGCAGTATGGGTCCTGTTTCACAAAGGTAATTTACACTTTTGAGTAGGTTTACACTTTTGAGTGAGTTTAATGTTTTTCAGTATTTACCAACTGCACTTTTGTAGTAACTTTCATTTTGTCCTTGATTGGAAGCAAGCGCACCCTTCTACAAAAATTAGTATGCATTACAGATTTCTGAATTGGAATATATGACAGTTGGGTGCATACACGAATCAATACCAAGTGCTCACTTTCCTAAAAAAAAACATAACATTGACATTGCCTGCCTTGAAAAACACACCGTATAGATCAGAAGGCACAAAAGGTAGCAATAAATGGCAGGGACACTTGTATTCCTCGACATATTCAACCTATGCTAGGGGAGTGTCAGTTGTGGTTTGTGCCAAGGGTACCATTCAAATTAACATATTCTGAAGCTGACATAGAGGGGAAATACTTGCTGCTGAGTGGCACACTAGATGGAAGGGAACTAAATATCCTGAATTCCTATGCCCCTAACATGGACAACTCCCAATTCCTCCAAAAAATGCAAGTTCTCATGGGGGATATTGTGGTATTGCCATTATTATGGGTGGTGGACTTTAACTGTGTGCTGAATGGCATGATGGACAGATTCCTGCCTCAGCCCAACACAAAATCAGGGATTACAAGAACCTTACAGGAAGCAATGGGCAATCTAGGGTGTACAGATATCTGGAGAGAACACTACCCAATGGCCATGGAATACACCAGCCGGTCCCTGACACACAAAACACTGACTAGATTGGACAGGGGTTCTGGTCTCCAGAGACATGGTCACAGTGGTACAGTCCTCCCTATGCCTCAGCAGATTCCTATCTGATCATGGCCCTTATTGGTGGAATGTTCCCTAGGAGTTTCCCTTGGGGGACTTGGATGTGGTGTTTGCCTAGAACCCTCCTGACAGACCAGGTGGTGACAGACAGGATAGGAACGGCCATGACTCAATATTTTGAATACAATTCATGAGGCAATGAATGGGAAGTCATGAAGGCTGTGCTTGAGGGGAATGTATAGGATTAACAAGCGGAGTGAAAGGGCAATTGCTGAAAAACCTGAAAGAATGTGAAATCGAATTTGCAACGTTACAGCACGGGTCCCCCACCTCGCACACATTTAATAAGTCGTTATTGACAGTGGAAAGGAGACTACAGGATACATGAGATAGACTAGACAAATACACACTACCAGAATACTGCTGAAGGCTCCGCAGGGAGGGAGATAAACTAAGCAGGCTATTGTCCTGGATATTACACAAAGAAAGACATCATACCCCAATCCTAGTACTGTGGAACCCTGACGGCACAGATGCCTTAACACAAAAAACGCAGTCAATGCTCCCATGGCACATTATCTGCAACACATTTATTCTGTAGGGTCTTGAGTGTCCCCAGAAAGCCTAACTTAATGCTTGTACTTCGTGGTCATCCCAAAGCTGGGCATGGCACAGAGGGAGGAGATAGAGGGAACGCTCACCCTGGAAGAATTACAGGAGGCACTACAGGAGTTGCTTAAAATGAAAACACAGGTTAGTGATGTCTTCCTGACTGAATTGTATCAAACCTTTGCCCCCTAGGTCACAGAAAAACTGTAGGAGTCCCTTCAAGAGGCTCTACTTGTGGGAGAATTTTCTCACATCATGCGAGAAGGAATTATATGTATGTTCCTAAAACTAGGCAGAGAAAAAATGAACTCCTCCTTTTACTGCCCTATCACTATTATTGAGTTGTACACAAATCTTATGTAAGGTCCTGATGAGCAGATTGAGTTGAGTGGTAGGGGACCTGGTACACAAGGACTTCTGGTTCTTTACCAGGATGCAACACAACCATCAACCTACAGAGACCAACACATGATTTGCACATAGTGCAAGGTAGCCCTCAGGAGAATGCCTTGGGGCGATCAACTTGGAAAAAGTATTTGATACCCTGCACTTAGAATACCTGTGGGCAGTGCTTTGGAAAATGGAATTCGGACCTAACTTTTGTAAGTGGGTGAAGCTGCTTTGTGCGAAACGTATGATCAGGGTTAAATTGGGCAGGCTGGTTTCAAACATTTGGAAAGTACAAAGAGGCACTCAGCAGGGCTGTTCCCCTCTCCCCACTACTGTATGTTCTTGCCATTGAGCCCCTGGTGCTCCTCATCAGGAGTTGACTGGCAGATTGGGGCATACCAGTGGGAGAGGCATCCCACTTGGCTTCATTGTACCCAGATGATGCTCTATTCTATCAACGATTCTCGAAACAGTCGGTCCTAACATTTATTGGATTCCTTGGAAAGATTTGGGGAGATATCAGGGCTATGGCTGAGTTTGCACAAGAGCCTCTTCTTTCCCTTGGGAAGTCTAAGCTATCAACCCCTTCATGGAACTACTGGACTTGGGTCTTCATTGGAAAATATAAACATTTCGGTGTCTGAGAATAATGATGGCCCATACACAGGACAAACAAGACAAATTCAATATGGGTAGGGTCCTCGGAGGCCTCTGCAGGTCAACTGATTTTTGGACCCTCGTTACCTCGTTAGGATAGCGGTGGCAAAGATAGTGGTACTTACCCGCTGTCTCTATGTATTACAGAACTCCCTGTGCCCTCTCTACCAAACCACATTCAAGACTCTAGAAAGACTAAAGATCAAATTGGTTTGTTTGGGATAACAAAACAAAGTGACTCTGGCGCTACTTCACCATGATATAGAAAAGGGGGACTGGGGCACCCAAACCGGAAGCTAAATAAAATGCTGCACATGTGCAATATGTAACTAAATGGGTGACGGAGGAGGAGAACTGGGAACATAGACCTTTGAAGGGTACACACAGTGAGGGACACTTACAAGAACTCCTAATGAGGGCGAAGCTGCATTTCTGAGGACTACCCTTATAAAATCAGACAAAGAGGGCAGGAATGGGAGCAAATTGTCAATAGAATTATCCGCAGTCCACCCTTTGCTAGAGAGCTGCCAGTGTGGATGTTACAGCCATTTTGACGCATCACGGAGGTCATGTCGATGGCCCAGTGGCTAGAACAGCCAGGGAAATATGGACAGGTTTTCTATCCACACTGCCTTCCACCCGCACATTGGAAGGCATGTTACAACTAGGCCCACATGTATAAAGCACTGAAACTGGATACCATCCACAGGGAAACTAAAGGCAGAGCGGGTTGTGAATCAGATGTCGGTGAACAATTCACAGAGATGTCATGGAAAAATGCATGCTCCCATGTGTGGGTGGTATCAGGCAATTCAAGATTTAAATTGGTACAATTCAATTTCCTGCACCACGCATACTTAACTCTGGCACTTTTTAACAAAATATTCCCCCCGGAGAGGCATGGCTTGTCCTCGGTGTGGAGCATAAGGTGTGTGGAACTGTCCACTGGTGATTCACTTTTGGGTCAGTGTGAAACAATGCAACATAAACTCCTCAATCTGGCTCTAGTGTTAGCAGGAAGGCGAGTGGCGATGACCACATTAAGCGATAGGGAACCACAGATACAACACTAGCATAGAGATGTGCGAGAGTGGAGTGTAGCGGAGGGAAAACACATAAAATCCACTGGGAATGACAAAAAGATGCAATAAGGACTTGCAAACGTGGGCAGATTTATGGCGGGCGAAGGGGAGGCAGAGGGATCCACTGAAGGGGGAGAGTCTGAGAGAGGGGACCGTTAAGGAGTATGGGGGCTGTCAGTTGTGGCGGAAACACAATTATGACACAACCAAGGTAGTGAGCACCTCTCAAAAGGAGGGTACCTCACTTAGGGCCTAAAGTAATATTGAAGATGTATCACATTGTACTTGGAACCTGCCCTTGATATTATTTGAACGTCTTGTGACTATTGTATTAATACCCTGTCATTGACAAAAAACAATAAAGAAATGTTCAAAATAAACTCACACTTTTGTATTAACTTATAAGTGTAACATACTTTTGCAGTAACTTACACTTTTGTAGAACGTCCAGCACTACACATGTGCAACCAGTGGTACTGCAACAGTCTATGTTAGAAAATAATGTAGGGTGACCAGACATCTTGGATTTCCCTGGACAGTCCCTGTTTTTCATGTTCAGTCCCCATGTCCTGACAGTTTTAATTAAAACGAATTAATGTCCCGGTTTTGGAGAGAGGGTGATTAAGCATGCATGTTAAATTTAAAATAGAGTGCATTTCTCATTTCCTAGGGCCGTATCCTATTACATTACCACGGGGAAAAGGGTAAATTGTTCTGAAGCTGTTTTAAAGACTCTCCTGCTGTGCTTTAGTGTCTCAGTGAAGCACATAGCAGGATGTAAAGAGGAGCAAATCAGCATTTGATTAGGCTCTCAGCTGATACACAAGCCTTACCTTAGTTTCAGCACAAATTGTGGAAGACAAGGAAAGTGTTTATTTGCACTTTTTTATTTTTAAATGAAAAGTTGGCAAACTTTAATACTATATCACGTTTCGAAAAAGGCTGTTAGGTTTTCTTATAGGTTCCAAATTGTATCAAAGACAAATATTTTTTATGGAGCCTTGTGCATCTCCACCCTTTCTCCAGTCAATGCAAAATTATTGTCCTATTTCAACTTTTGTGGACTGTCCTGCTTATAGTTTTCTGATTCTGGTCACTCTAAAATAATGGAGGATGGGAATTAAACTAAACCCCTCATGAAACAATGTTAAATTAAATTAGATTATTTAAAATAGTTTAAAGTGTATTTTAATACTTTTATGCATCCCTATGTATAGAATTAATTACAATTAATGTCATTATTTTTAACAAAATGTAATATTACATCATGTTTCAAATAAAAAATATATTTATTTATTCTATACATCCCTATATATGGAATTAATTAAAACCAATGTAATTGTTTATTGATAATAATTAATGTTACATATGTTTCACTTAAAATGGGTTATAACTTATTTTATAATTAAATGATAAAATTTACTATTTTATATATTTTTTACATTATTTCTATTTATTTCAATTTTTATCTATTTTAAATAATCTAATTTAATTTATCGTTGTTACTATTATAGTACTACAAAATGTGCTACAAAGTGCAGTTTGTGAATCATGGCTTGGTTTTCAGATTAGACTTTTTAAAATCACTGTAATCATTGTAAATTAAAAGTAAATTATACTTTTACAATGTCTTTTATGGCTAGCTTTTTCTTGGATGAGTGTGGCTAAATCATTACGTTCTGCAGATTGCTTGTCTGAGAGTAATCTGTATGTTAGTGTTGTTTATTTTAGGATGCACAGTGTAAACTTGGATGAATGGATGCAGTGTTGTTTTAAAGACCCCTCCATAATAAAAATGTCACTATTTTCTAGTGAAACAATGTTATGCAAAGTGTCAAATATTATCAGACGTTTTTGAGGGTTATTATTGTAATAGAGGAGAAAGGGTTGATTTGAAAAGATCTGTGTTAGTTCTTCAGGAATTGTTATATCAGCAAAGATTTTGGGTTGCAGGAAAGACCTTTAGTAGACTGTCTTTATCTGTTAGTAATTCTTTTCAAAGTTGGAATAACAAGCATTTGTTCGGCAACATGTATAGGGACATTTTGTGTAGCCTTTCTCAACTCAGAACCAGTAACCTTAACAGAAGTGTTTGCTTGTGCCTTAGTTAGTTCAACTGTTTTTCTAACCACTATGAATAGCAAAGGCAGAGGGGTTATGATCTGAGATCTACAAAGTCCTGCAAAGTAACCTTTCTGACTCTGTAGTGAGCAGAGAAATAGTTGACACACTGGCAATGAGCCATAGGTCCAGGATGCTTTTTATTCTAATATAGGTACCCCATCTGTTTCAAAATTTGGTTGCCCCTCTTTGATAGGACATACAGCCCCGACGCCCTACGACGCCCACTGACGCCGGCAGTGATCGGCCGTGACCGACGCCAGTGCTCGCATCGACCCCGTCTTTGCCAGCGCCTGCATCTTGTTATCGCGGCGCCGATAACAGCCGAGGGTGACTCAAGAGACTTGCCGACGCCGCATCATCACCGGAGCCGACATCGGCCATCTTCGACGCCGTGCATCGTCACCGACTTCATTTTCCAGGGTACTGTTGTTTGGGGGTCTGTGTGACTCCACGCCCAACGCCGCGATCCTCGCGGGCGGCGCCGTACTTTGGATTTTGTGCTGTCCTGATGTCGTGATAGCCCCAGTTGGTGCTATTTGATTTCTACAAGCTTATTTTTGAAACAACCTTTTTAAAGACACTTTACTCAGTATCTGTATGTTGGAGTTTTGTCGTTTTGGTCTTGTGTAGTTTAGATAAAGATATTTTATTTTTCTAAACTGGTGTGGTGTCCATTTGTGGTGCTTTTACTGTGTTACTGTGAGTGTTGGTACACATACTTTACACATTGCCTCTGGGATAAGCCTGACTGATCTTGCCAAGCTACCAAGGGGGTGAGCTGGGGTTATCTAAAGTGTGTATCCCCCTTACCCTGACTAGAAGCAAGGGTCCCTATGTGGACAAAGGTACCTACCTCTGCCAACTAGAGACCCCCATGTCTAACACTAGGTTATAGTTTTCCTGAAAAAGATTGAATATGTCACATTTCCTGGATACTTTGCTCCTTTTTAAAAATTTCCAGGCAATGATATAAGGCGGGATGTGTTTTCCCCCACAGAAAATGAAAAATAATTATGTAAGCTCTCAATGCCATTGTTAGTTTTTGCACCTCCTTCTGAGCATGTTGAGTCACAATTACACCACTCAATATGAAACCATGGAATTCTCCTGAGATGGGCCTGCTTAGATGGCCAAGCTATTTGTCCTTGAAATAATTTTGTAACACTGCTACTTGTAATCATTGTTTGAAAAGTAGTTTTAGTGTATAATTACAGTATAGAAATCATCTACCTGTTCAAGAGGTACACAAGTTAGAGCAGTTTGTTTTTTATTTTCAAACTATACTTTACTATCAGTCATGTAGTCTCTTGCAAGGGATTTATTTTGTATTTCACTCCAGGTAGCCTGTGGCAAGTTGAAACCACATTCTGCAGTATGGGTCCTGTTTCACAAAGGTAATTTACACTTTTGAGTAGGTTTACACTTTTGAGTGAGTTTAGTGTTTTTCAGTATTTACCAACTGCACTTTTGTAGTAACTTTCATTTTTGTCATTGATTGGAAGCAAGCGCACCCTTCTACAAAAATTAGTATGCATTACAGATTTCTGAATTGGAATATATGACGGTTGGGTGCATACACGAAACAATACCAAGTGCTCACTTTCCTAAAAAAAAACATAACATTGACATTGCCTGCCTTGAAAAACACACCGTATAGATCAGAAGGCACAAAAGGTAGCAATAAATGGCAGGGACACTTGTATTCCTCGACATATTCAACCTATGCTAGGGGAGTGTCAGTTGTGGTTTGTGCCAAGGGTACCATTCAAATTAACATATTCTGAAGCTGACATAGAGGGGAAATACTTGCTGCTGAGTGGCACACTAGATGGAAGGGAACTAAATATCCTGAATTCCTATGCCCCTAACATGGACAACTCCCAATTCCTCCAAAAAATGCAAGTTCTCATGGGGGATATTGTGGTATCGCCATTATTATGGGTGGGGGACTTTAACTGTGTGCTGAATGGCATGATGGACAGATTCCTGCCTCAGCCCAACACAAAATCAGGGATTACAAGAACCTTACAGGAAGCAATGGGCAATCTAGGGTGTGCAGATATCTGGAGAGAACACTACCCAATGGCCATGGAATACACCAGCCGGTCCCTGACACACAAAACACTGACTAGATTGGACAGGGGTTCTGGTCTCCAGAGACATGGTCACAGTGGTACAGTCCTCCCTATGCCTCAGCAGATTCCTATCTGATCATGGCCCTTATTGGTGGAATGTTCCCTAGGAGTTTCCCTTGGGGGACTTGGATGTGGTGTTTGCCTAGAACCCTCCTGACAGACCAGGTGGTGACAGACAGGATAGGAACGGCCATGACTCAATATTTTGAATACAATTCATGAGGCAATGAATGGGAAGTCATGAAGGCTGTGCTTGAAAGGGAATGTATAGGATTAACATGCGGAGTGAAAGGGCAATTGCTGAAAAACCTGAAAGAATGTGAAATCGAATTTGCAACGTTACAGCACGGGTCCCCCACCTCGCACACAGAGGCTCTACTTGTGGGAGAATTTTCTCACATCATGCGAGAAGGAATTATATGTATGGTCCTAAAACTAGGCAGAGAAAAAATGAACTCCTCCTTTTACTGACCTATCACTATTATTGAGTTGTACACAAATCTTATGTAAGGTCCTGATGAGCAGATTGAGTTGAGTGGTAGGGGACCTGGTACACAAGAACATCTGGTTCTTTACCAGGATGCAACACAACCATCAACCTACAGAGACCAACACATGATTTGCACATAGTGCAAGGTAGCCCTCAGGAGAATGCCTTGGGGCGATCAACTTGGAAAAAGTATTTGATACCCTGCACTTAGAATACCTGTGGGCAGTGCTTTGGAAAATGGAATTCGGACCTAACTTTTGTAAGTGGGTGAAGCTGCTTTGTGCGAAACGTATGATCAGGGTTAAATTGGGCAGGCTGGTTTCAAACATTTGGAAAGTACAAAGAGGCACTCAGCAGGGCTGTTCCCCTCTCCCCACTACTGTATGTTCTTGCCATTGAGCCCCTGGTGCTCCTCATCAGGAGTTGACTGGCAGATTGGGGCATACCAGTGGGAGAGGCATCCCACTTGGCTTCATTGTACCCAGATGATGCTCTATTCTATCAACGATTCTTGAAACAGTCGGTCCTAACATTTATTGGATTCTTTGGAAAGATTTGGGGAGATATCAGGGCTATGGCTGAGTTTGCACAAGAGCCTCTTCTTTCCCTTGGGAAGTCTAAGCTATCAACCCCTTCATGGAACTACTGGACTTGGGTCTTCATTGGAAAATATAAACATTTCGGTGTCTGAGAATAATGATGGCCCATACACAGGACAAACAAGACAAATTCAATATGGGTAGGGTCCTCGGAGGCCTCTGCAGGTCAACTGATTTTGGACCCTCGTTACCTCGTTAGGATAGAGGTGGCAAAGATAGTGGTACTTACCCGCTGTCTCTATGTATTACAGAACTCCCTGTGCCCTCTCTACCAAACCACATTCAAGACTCTAGAAAGACTAAAGATCAAATTGGTTTGGGTGGGATAACAAAACAGAGTGACTCTGGCGCTACTTCACCATGATATAGAAAAGGGGGACTGGGGCACCCAAACCGGAAGCTAAATAAAATGCTGCACATGTGCAATATGTAACTAAATGGGTGACGGAGGAGGAGAACTGGGAACATAGACCTTTGAAGGGTACACACAGTGAGGGACACTTACAAGAACTCCTAATGAGGGCGAAGCTGCATTTCTGAGGACTACCCTTATAAAATCAGACAAACAGGGCAGGAATGGGAGCAAATTGTCAATAGAATCATCCGCAGTCCACCCTTTGCTAGAGGGCTGCCAGTGTGGATGTTACAGCCATTTTGACGCATCACGGAGGTCATGTCGATGGCCCAGTGGCTAGAACAGCCAGGGAAATATGGACAGGTTTTCTATCCACACTGCCTTCCACCCGCACATTGGAAGGCATGTTACAACTAGGCCCACATGTATAAAGCACTGAAACTGGATACCATCCACAGGGAAACTAAAGGCAGAGCGGGTTGTGAATCAGATATAGGTGAACAATTCACAGAGATGTCATGGAAAAATGCATGCTCCCATGTGTGGGTGGTATCAGGCAATGCAAGATTTAAATTGGTACAATTCAATTTCCTGCACCACGCATACTTAACTCTGGCACTTTTTAACAAAATATTCCCCCAGGAGAGGCATGGCTTGTCCTCGGTGTGGAGCATAAAGTGTGTGGAACTGTCCACTGGTGATTCACTTTTGGGTCAATGTCCTTACAGAGTTGAGACAGGCACTGGAATCCAAATGGACCCCCGCCCCCCCCCCAGGGGATACTGGGCATGTTGCCTAGACAAAAGTGTGAAACAATGCAACATAAACTCCTCAATCTGGCTCTAGTGTTAGCAGGAAGGCGGGTGGCGATGACCACATTAAGCGATAGGGAACCACAGATACAACACTAGCATAGAGATGTGCGAGAGTGGAGTGTAGCGGAGGGAAAACACATAAAATCCACTGGGAATGACAAAAAGATGAAATAAGGACTTGCAAACGTGGGCAGATTTATGGAGGGCGAAGGGGAGGCAGAGGAATCCACTGAAGGGGGAGAGTCTGAGAGAGGGGACCGTTAAGGAGTATGGGGGCTGTCAGTTGTGGCGGAAACACAATTATGACACAACCAAGGTAGTGAGCACCTCTCAAAAGGAGGGTACCACACTTAGGGGTTAAAGTAATATTGAAACTGTATCACATTGTACTTGGAACCTGCCCTTGATATTATTTGAACGTCTTGTGACTATTGTATTAATACCCTGTCATTGACAAAAAAACAATAAAGAAATGTTCAAAATAAACTCACACTTTTGTATTAACTTATAAGTGTAACATACTTTTGCAGTAACTTACACTTTTGTAGTACGTCCAGCACTACACATGTGCAACCAGTGGTACTGCAACAGTCTATGTTAGAAAATAATGTAGGGTGACCAGACATCTTGGATTTCCCTGGACAGTCCCTGTTTTTCATGTTCAGTCCCCATGTCCTGACAGTTTTAATTAAAACAAATTAATGTCCCGGTTTTGGAGAGAGGGGATTAAGCATGCATGTTAAATTTAAAATAGAGTGCATTTCTCATTTCCTAGGGCCGTATCCTATTACATTACCACGGGGAAAAGGGTAAATTGTTCTGAAGCTGTTTTAAAGACTCTCCTGCTGTGCTTTAGTGTCTCAGTGAAGCACATAGCAGGATGTAAAGAGGAGCAAATCAGCATTTGATTAGGCTCTCAGCTGATACACAAGCCTTACCTTAGTTTCAGCACAAATTGTGGAAGACAAGGAAAGTGTTTATTTGCAGTTTTTATTTTTAAATGAAAAGTTGGCAAACTTTAATACTATATCACGTTTCGAAAAAGGCTGTTAGGTTTTCTTATAGGTTCCAAATTGTATCAAAGACAAATATTTTTTATGGAGCCTTGTGCATCTCCACCCTTTCTCCAGTCAATGCAAAATTATTGTCCTATTTCAACTTTTGTGGACTGTCCTGCTTATAGTTTTCTGATTCTGGTCACTCTAAAATAATGGAGGATGGGAATTAAACTAAACCCCTCATGAAACAATGTTAAATTAAATTAGATTATTTAAAATAGTTTAAAGTGTATTTTAATACTTTTATGCATCCCTATGTATAGAATTAATTACAATAAATGTCATTATTTTTAACAAAATGTAATATTACATCATGTTTCAAATAAAAAATATATTTATTTATTCTATACATCCCTAGATATGGAATTAATTAAAACCAATGTAATTGTTTATTGATAATAATTAATGTTACATATGTTTCACTTAAAATGGGTTATAACTTATTTTATAATTAAATGATAAAATGTACTGTTTTATATATTTTTTACATTATTTCTATTTATTTCAATTTTTATCTATTTTAAATAATCTAATTTAATTTATCGTTGTTACTATTATAGTACTACAAAAATGTGCTACAAAGTGCAGTTTGTGAATCATGGCTTGGTTTTCAGATTAGACTTTTTAAAATCACTGTAATCATTGTAAATTAAAAGTAAATTATACTTTTACAATGTCTTTTATGGCTAGCTTTTTCTTGGATGAGTGTGGCTAAATCATTACGTTCTGCAGATTGCTTGTCTGAGAGTAATCTGTATGTTAGTGTTGTTTATTTTAGGATGCACAGTGTAAACTTGGATGAATGGATGCAGTGTTGTTTTAAAGACCCCTCCATAATAAAAATGTCACTATTTTCTAGTGAAACAATGTTATGCAAAGTGTCAAATATTATCAGACGTTTTTGAGGGTTATTATTGTAATAGAGGAGAAAGGGTTGATTTGAAAAGATCTGTGTTAGTTCTTCAGGAATTGTTATATCAGCAAAGATTTTGGGTTGCAGGAAAGACCTTTAGTAGACTGTCTTTATCTGTTAGTAATTCTTTTCAAAGTTGGAATAACAAGCATTTGTTCGGCAACATGTATAGGGACATTTTGTGTAGCCTTTCTCAACTCAGTACCAGTAACCTTAACAGAAGTGTTTGCTTGTGCCTTAGTTAGTTCAACTGTTTTTCTAACCACTATGAATAGCAAAGGCAGAGGGGTTATGATCTGAGATCTACAAAGTCCTGCAAAGTAACCTTTCTGACTCTGTAGCGAGCAGAGAAATAGTTGACAAACTGGCAATGAGCCATAGGTCCAGGATGCTTTTTATTCTAATATAGGTACCCCATCTGTTTCAAAATTTGGTTGCCCCTCTTTGATAGGACATACATGACTGAGGCCATGTTCTCTATTAGTTTTGAAATTGAAGATAAAGACAAACAGAAATATAATTGTTTAATATGGTTTACTTGATGTAATAATTATTGTTTATTTGTTTTATACTCTTTGTGTACCTTTTCCTTTGTACCACTGTAATTGAAATGTCTTCTATAGTTGGCAAATTTCCCTTTTCTTTGATGTTGCTTTGATGTTCCCTGGTATTCTGCAGTGAAAGAAAAATTTGTTTAATATTTGTGTTTCATTTTTCAAAATATTTTGATTTTCCTATCCAAAATATTTTTATTAGTTAAGATACCGTTTTTTATTTTTAAGAAAATGCATTTTCAATACTGTTTCTCTATTCCTTGCAGCCTGTCAAAAGAATTTGTGTTAGTCGGTTTTCCTTATGGAAAGAAACTTTCAGTAGTTGTTTTCAGTAGTATGTATGCTTGTATAATTAGCTGGATTTTCTCCTTTACTTGGTGTCTTGGACATAAAATGTCTGTAGGTAAATGCAATTTGTTTTTTCTCTTCTGAGGTGACTGGCTCTTATTAGTTGTTTGAACACTTTCCCCTTAATTTACGTATTTTCCCACTGTAAACAAAATGGGCACATGCAAAAACATGACGATGTTCTGATTGTGATTTTATTTTAAGTCACTTAAGGAGTGTTCAGGAACTTCATTACGTTGAAAGAGACCAGGGTGATGCCTGCTAATTTATAATTAGGCATAAACGGAGACCAGGAGAAGAGAAGACCTTTGATTACAGTGTTCAATGTAGCAAGCTTGGTACCAACCAAGTGGCAGTGGGAGTGGGAACTGGTCCCAAAACCAATTTGGTATGGGTAAAGAGGAGAGGGCTGCCAAGTTCCTTAGACCCAACCCTGCTGGGAAATTAGCCACTTCTAAGGGCAGATGGGTTTTGTGCAATGCTGTACTTAACTCAGAATAGTCTACTGTTGGATAGTTTGCAGTAAGGACAATAGGATGTGCTACAAAAGAGAGAGGGGTTGCCCCTGGGAACCTTTTGCCCATTGGCTAGGGAGAATCCAGGAATAACCCTCAACCACTGACTAGTGAATCCTACAATGGCGACAACTCATCCCCAGCTCAACAGAACACTTTCTGGCCCTATAGAAAACAGAAGGGGATTGGACCTGCTGTATGTGACGTGTGTGGAGACCTGTGGGGCTAGACCTGCTCCCACTTAGAAGTGGACTTCCAGGATTAATTGGTTGACCTTCTATGTGGCTACAGGGGCAGAAAAAATTGCAAGAAGGATTTTTCCTGAAATCTATAACAGCTGAACCATGCTTGAGTAAGCCCTTTCCCTTGGGCGACGCCCCTTTGGTCCTGGCACCTGCTAGCCTTAGAGGACGCCAAGAAAGTCTGAAAGAATTTGGACTTATAAAACGTTTGAACTTGCAACGCCTCCAGATCTTCAGTGGGACCTTGCGGTAAAGTGTCTGTTTTTAGGAGGACTTCATTGAATACAGCAACCAGGCTTGTTATGCCTGAGGATTTTGAGCTCCAAAAAAGAAACTAAATCCCAAGGTAGAAGATTGGGAGAAGGCACAAAAAGTACTTAACAGACTTGAGGACTTTGGTGGGTGGTAATTTAAATTTTCCTGATTAAGATTCTCCCATCAACACCAATGGCTTTAGTGGGACCTGGTCTAACAACTATCTGCCTTTTAGAGGACTGAATACAGGCTGCCGCTTGCTCCGCAGAAGGGTTTCAATTTCCATTCAGAGCCTTAGTTAGAAGGTAAAATCGTTGACCGGGATGGCCTGCATGGTGTATCCGACCTCTGCTCTATTAAGATTGACCTAGAATATCCTCTAGGCCCGGTCTACTGGAAACAGTAATTTCTGATTGTTGCTAAACTATTTCTTAGTGCTTTTTACCCTAAAATATTTTAAAAAGCATATTTCGGTTTCTCCTTATTGGATTTTAATCATGTTTGTGCTAATTTTCTAACTGAAAAAATCTTTTTCATTATTTCTTCAAATTTGTTTTTTATCTAAATTTTTACACCGAAAACCTTTTGGGATTATGGAGATGGCTTTGTCTACTGTGTAAAGTCTTAGCATTGGAGAGCTGAATACCATGGCCAAGCAGAGAGAGCTGAAGTTGAGCAGGAAATCCAGGAAGGGGGCTTTCCAAAAGCGTTAGTTGCCTCAGAAGTGGTCCACCAGCTATAGGCCACCTCAGTCAAGAATGAGGAGAATGAGTAAAACCAAGAAAAAGAGGAGGCAGACAATAATTTGTCCCAGGGAGATTTCTTGAATACAAATTTACAAGGCTAGGAATGAGAGTGACAAATACACTAATCTACCAGTCTGTCAGATGGAGTACCATGACAAGGAGGCAGAGAGTGACTTTTAGGCTAAGCTGGCATCCAGTACCCTGGCTGAAAAAGAGATTGCACTGGGGGAGAAGATACTGACCTTGTAGGAAAAGAAGTCCAAAGGTTATGATGGCAGCAAAGGTGAAGTATCCACAGGGAAGTTGCCACTCCCCAGAGTGACTAAATATGTGCCTAGATTTATGGTGGGGGTGACATTGACAAATGATTCACTTCTTGTGCAAGAGCATTGAGAATGGACTAGGTAGACATACACCACTAGGTGTGTCTATACAGGGGAAGTATTCACTCCTAACTCTAGAAGAGGAGGAAGCAAAGTCTTAATCCAACATGAAGGATGCAGTAGTGCATAAGTTTGGTCTCACTTCTGAAGAGTACCATAAGAAGTTTAAAGAATACTTTCCAGAGGGTAACGGAGAATGGGGTCCTTGTCACTACTCTGAGAAATACTTGTGCCAGCCAGACCTTCGTGGTGGGAAGTCTGGTTTCCCCAGAATAGTATGTGCAAGGAGAGGTTTATGGGTTAAGGAATATAAATAGAGGGGATTGGGACCACTCTAAAGCCATGGTCTCCTTAGAATGGAACAGGTAGTTGCACAGAGAATAGTACCTGAATGGCCCCACTTGTTCATAGACTGCATTCTTGGCGGTAAACTTCCATAGACGGGTAGAGTACCAGTGTGTTCCCTTGCAAATATTCACAGCAGTCTTGGGATGATTTCATAGGTATCTCACTGAAAGCCCCAGATGGGTGGGTGAAGGGCAGTGAAGTGAATGCTTATGATAGGTTATACAATTTGGCTATAAACGAGCACATTTTGAGTAATTGCTCTTCAGAGTTACATCAGCATCTAGTAGAATCCAAGATGACTGACCCCAGAAAGCTTGGAAATCAAACTGATTTGCGGATATGCACTAGAGTGTCCAAGATATTCCAAAGGGGTGGTCCAAGAAGGTGGGGGCAGGTGTGCAATATGGAAAGGAGAGGAGCAACAAAGGTAAAAAATAAAACTCCTTGAGGCCCCATAATTCTGACAAGCGGAAAGAGTTTCAAACCACTTTCAGGACGCTAGAAGGTGGGTATACAGGGGGCATAAGCCCTTTGAGAAGGGCAGGAGCTTTATCTGCCTGCAGTGATGGTATAAAAGGGGTGATTCCCCATGTACCAAGAGAAATGTGCTCAAAAGTGGGCACTCTTCGGGGGTAACTAGTGCAGCACTGGGGGAAGAGGTTTATTCGGAGGAGGGAATATATCATGCCCTGGTGTCCTTTACTTCAGAGTGAGACCCAGAAGGAATGCTAGTGATGCCAGAGGGCAGTAAGAATACACTACAGAGGGTAACAGTGAATGTGGTCCTTGCCACTGCTCTGAGAAATGCATGTGCCAGCAGGAACTTGGTGGTGAAAAGTCTGGTTCCCCCAGAATAGTAGGTGCAAGGGGAGGTTTGTAGTTTAAAGAATGTTCATTGAGGGGATTGTGACCATACTATAGCCATTGTCTCCTTAGAATAGAAATGCTGTTGCCCAGTGATGGGTAGCTGTATGTCCTCACTTGTTCATAAACACCATCCTTGGCAGTAAACTTCCTTAGGCATGTAGGGAACCAGTGGTTAGGAGCACCCACATTGGCCCACTCCAATTTTCTGGGAGTCCTGAAGAGAAAAGTAAGGTGTAGGAGGTCATTGCCAATCACATTGGGAGGGCCACAAACCTAGGAGTTACAGGCCCTTACAAGAGAGGACCCCAAAATTGGCAATGATGAGGCCACTTCTGAACTGGAGATGCATCTGTGCTATCACAGAGAAAGGACACAGGAGACCTGCACAAGGCAGACCCTTGCATGATACACACAGACTATGTCACCCCTGAGGGGACTGTGAGTACACTCTTGAAGTTTTGCACTACTAGTTAAGCCTGCAGTCTCAGGGCGCCCCTCCTGAGGTGGTAGAAGCAAGTGTGTAAGGGACCTGGCATGGCCTGGCAGTTCGGGTTGCACTGTTTCTATTAGAGCAGGACTAAGATGGATTTGCATAATTCGGGTCTCTGTCTAGAATGGGGCATGGGTGAAAAACATCAATGGCTAAGCTTAATTCAAGCATTCATTCCTTTACCAGATGAGATGTGTTTCACATGGGTGAAGGTTAGTGGCTGGCAGAGAGCTTGACAGAGGGGCTATAAAGTCAAAGGCAGAAAATGATGGAAGATCCAGAACTTTAGAAGTGGTCCATCTCTCAAAAGGGAGTTAACTAGACAGTAGGATGTGAGTCGGAAACTGGCCACATCAATGCAGATGGCTTTTCCGCATTCCTTACATTTTGAAAATGAGAGCTGCCTAGGGAATGGCCAAGCTGCTGCCTGCCTTTTTCACTGGTAGGATATAGGGACAACCAGTGTGAGAAAATCCATCTTTTTGTATGATAACCCCTATTTTTTGCTGAATGCTATTGCTGTTTTTTTTTATTTGCACACTGGGTCCTATTGAAACATGGAAAAACATTTTAAAATTGTCTAAGCCTTAATTGGCAAATTTAACTTTCCTGTAACACCTTAGTCTATGGGTCAGAACAATATACCAATGGCATGGATAATTACCCATGGACTGCAGCACCTATTGGGCCATACTCTAGGATGACAAGGAAAAACATGGCTGCAGGCCTCCATGTGTAGCCTAACTGTGGCATCTTTTAAACCTGCAGGCAAATCTGTCAAAATAACTTTTTTGACAGGAAGGAACCCTATGTTTAAATAGTAATTGTCACTCCTAACTGGGCCTTGTATTCAAAAGTGAAATGTGTCAGAATTGTATGTTGGCATGTCCCTAGAGTGGCTAGCCCAAAGGTGATTTTCTCTGTAAAGGACTGAAGCTTATTGTATGAGAAAAGCTAAAGATCAATTAAAATGCCATTTGTGCTAACTTTGGTTTAGGATAAATTACATAGGTGATTTGATTACTTGAATATGTATTATAATCTAATTCGAAGTTGTAGTTGTATTTTTGATCAATGTACAGGACAAGTAACTTTTAAACATTTAGACTTTTCCTACCTGAAGCTCCAGTAGGCTAATTAGCATTAGCCTAACAGAAGCTGTCCCTGTCAATACTTCCCCTTAATGTCGTGTGAAAACTGCTCCCAGAGCAGAAACAATGGGTTAGGACTTTTAGCATGAAGATCTGGATGTGAGGTGTTCATTGTTAATTGTAAAGTGAGATGTGGGGGGAGGAGAAGCCCTTGGATCCCAGGATACAGTGTAGCCAGGCACCAACCCAGTGGGAGAGGAAACTGGTCCCAGAATCAGTTTGATGTGGTCAAGGAGGAGGGGGCTGATAATTTCCCCTAGAAACATCCTTGATTGGGATACCAGACACCTCCATGGCCAGAAGGTATTCTGCAGTATTCTGATTTAACTCAGAATAATGCACTGTGGAATATTATTAATAAGGCAAACAGGATGTGCTGTTAAAGAGTGATGGGTTGTCCCTGGGAACTTTGTGTCCATTTGTTAGGGAGTGTCCAGGAGTCGAATGTCTAGGAGTCTAGTTAATCCTACAAAATTGGCACCTCACCCCCAGCTCATCAGAATACTTTCTGGACCTGTGGAATTACAGAGGATAACTAGACCCGATGTCTCTGACCTGTGTGGAGACCTGAGGGGCTGGACCTGTTCCCATTTGCAACCAGGACTGAGAAGTTGACTCCAAGGGTCAGTTGGCTAGCCCCCTGTGTGGCTACAGGGACACAGTCAGAAAGGCTGTGCTGGTGGCTTCTGCTGAAGTGAATCCTGTCCCATAGGTGCTGTCCCCGAGGTCCTGGGAATCAAACAACATACAAAGAGAAACTGAAACATGTCAATTCATTATTTGTGAGAAATATCAATTCGGAAATAAAAATGTGCTATAACATATGTACAAATAGGAAGCTTTCTCTATTTGTGATTTATTAGGATTTGTTATCACAAATAACAAATCTATGATGGGGAATCAGTAGTAGTTACACACAGAAAATCTCTAGTACTGAATGTCGCACAGACTGCATGTTATGAGCTTATAAACAGAAAGTGAGGTTTCTAGACTACATTGCCTTGTTACATTTTAGACAGTACCCATCTTAGGGGAGGAGGAGAGGAGTGGAGAGATTTTATAATGTCCATCCAGGAGAAAGCAAAGGATGATGGGGGGTGCAAAGGAAAACAGAAGTTGTCAGGTGTGGAGCTGGAAATTTGTGTCGAAGAATGTGTATCAAACAATGATATACTGTTTGGCAGAGCATCTATAACAGAGCCCGAGTCCACCAAACAAAATCTGGTTGGGCATACAACACATAAATGCTATGTGTTTCACCAAATGCACCATTAATGAGATACATGAGTGGTCTGGTATGAAAGAGATGTCTGAAGCTCAGCGTACTGGAGGTGGCTCTTTATCTGTTCCACCTGCATATCCAATGGAAGAAATGACTAGAGGCGGCACCTTTGTACCAGAAGCTGTGTCTGATGTTACAGACATCGAAACTTCAAATGTTCTTCCCTCAAGCACAGGTTAGAAATCCATATTCAAATATGATGAACAACCATATACATCTGTGTTTGAATCATCTTAATATTTATTACAAATCTCGCACACATACTGGGAAAAAAATTAAATTATATATATATATTACTTAAACCTTCCTTTTTGCGGAAGAACGGGTACGGACTCCTGTTAACTGGTGCTTATTGGTTTATTGACAATTACTCTGCCATGACGCATTTCGGCCTGAACAGACCTTGATCACATGAAGCGGCTGCAGTGATGGTTTCCACATTTAAAGTGACAAGTGCAAGAACACGTGATAACTTAATAGCGAAAACAGACTCATGTGTTATCAGGTAATCACATATGGTCTTGAAAAGAGCAATACATAGCACATTAATATTGATATTGGCATAGATTAGTTAATATAAGAATACAAAATACATTTAATACTTAAATGATGGAAATTCAATTAGTAAAATCCAATAAAATAAGTTAAAATAAATCAACATTAAATGCATCATGCATTAGGATTCCTAAATGCCAATAGTCATAACTGGTAGTATCATGGCGACCTTATGTCTTGCCTATTGCCATTGCTGCTACCTTCACAGAACAAAGTTATAATTTATATAATCTTGGCTTTATACTATAGCCCCTGTGGGCCAAATGCATTACTCTAGTCAATGTTATGAGTTTGTTTAAAGTGCTACAGTGCAAAAGAAACATCAGTGCCACCTAATTAAATCTATAGTGATGAAATTAAATATTGTATTAAAATAGGGGAAGCAGCAACATAGAACTGAGAAATTTTAATAACGGTTATGAGCCCCAACCCTGATATTACCCACTAAATTCAACAAAATGAATTTAAAATTAGGTATTTCATTTATACTTGGCAATTATGACTTTGGGTATTCTATAGAAGTTGTTTAAGGGGGCTTTTGAGGATCTATGGGCCACTAGTCTTTCTCTTGGCCATTGTTGTCACTTTTCATATTTTGAGGAATGCAAAATTTTGCTACTAAAATACAAATCAATGGGACAATGTTATCTATATGTTAGCTCCCGGATGTTGGCTTTATAGGCAGGTATAAAGATACTCACTAGAATTGAGCCCCTGAGGGGTTTTGGTGTCGAGCTGTTATGTTCTGTTATGTTAAAATCATTTATAGAGCGCACATACACCGATTGGTTTCTTGGCGCTATGTCTAGAATTGGTCTGAGTCCTGGTGAGTTACTCTTAAGCCTGAGTGAACAGCCATGTCTTAAGGAGTCTCCTGAATTTCAGGAGGTTAGTCCAGGATCTAATATCAAGGGGAAGGGTGTTCCAGAATCCAGGAGCCAGCACCGCAAATCTGCAGCTTCCTAGTCGCTTCAGTTTGTAGGGTGGTGTGACCAAAAGGTTCATGTGGGCTGAGCACAGGTTGCGAGTGGGTATATGTCTCTGAATGAGACTGGAGACAAATTTTGGGCTGGTGCCATGCAAGGATTTAAAAATGAGGCAACCGACTTTGAAGGCATAGCGTTGTGGTATGGGGAGCCAGTCTAGCTTCCTCATAAGAGGAGAGACATGTTGCCATCTCGGCTGGTGGAAGATCAGTCTGGCAGCCTAGTTCTGCACAAGTTGCAGTCTTTTAATTAGATATAATGGTAGGCCAAAGTATAAGGATTTGGCATAGTCTATGTGGTACATGACCATGGCTAGAACAGCCTGCACCAGCGCTTCCCTAGTGAGAAGTCTGATGATTTTCCTTATCTTCCACAACTGAAAGAAACAGGTAGAGTCTACCGATCCGATCTAGGATTTCACAGTCCCCAAGACTCTTAGCTAAGGGGGATGGGGCTGGAGGAGAGCCCTAACTCAGCTGGCCAGAAGTGTGACCTCCACGGATTCTGAGCACCCCCTGGCAGGATCAGTTCGGTCTTGTCCGGGTTTAATTTTAAGTGGTTTATGTTCATCCAATTACGGATGTGCAGCATGGTGGCTTGAAATTCAGACATGGAATTGGGCGTGTTATTAATGGTGAATATTAATTGCAGATCGTCTGCATAGTTAAATGTGCTCATCTTTCTTGCTCTGAAGGACAGGATCAAAGGGAGTAAGTACAGGTTGAACAAGTGCGGGGATAATGAGGATCCCTGTGGTACTCCACATGTTGATTTCATATTAGGCGCGGTAAAGTAGAATAGGCGAACAGACTGGGAGCGGTCTTCCAGAAAAGATGTAATCCAGCTGAGAGCCGAACCCTGAAGTCCTGCGTCCCTGACATGGTCCACTAAGATGCCATGATCGACCGTGTCAAATGCTGCGGAAAGATACAACAGCACCAGAGCCTGGGAGGGGCCCTTATCGGCTTCCTTCCGAAGCCTGTCCAACACAGTCAGTATTACTGTGTCCGTTAAATGGGAAGGGCGAAACCCTGCTTGGTGGGGGTCAAGGTATTCTGACTGTTCAATGAAGGAACAGAGGGATTTTGCCATGTGGAATTCCAGTATCTTGGCTAGGTAGGGAAGCAAGGAGATAGGGTGGTAGTTAATCAGGGTCCGGGGGTCAGCCCCAGGTTTTTTTAGAAGGGGGACTATGATTGTTTTTTTGAAGGCTCTAGGGACACAACCTTGTGTCAATGACTCATTCAGAAGGGAGAGGGCAGGCTCAGGGTATGCAGAAAAAACTTCTTTAAGATATGTGGTGGACAGCTATCAGTAGGAGATCCAGATTTTACTTTGGCCAGAAGTTCCAAAAACGCTTCTCTACTTATTGCTGGAAATGAAGAGAACAGGGGTTTCTTGCGTCTGTGGTAGCGCCTCATAAGCAAGGCTGACAGGAATACTGGCTTTAATCGTGATAATTTTGTTGATAAAGAAGGTATTCAGGGAGTTGCAAAGCACATGGGAAGGTGTGGGTTTTATTGTAACTCTGTCAGGGTTGGACAGTTCATTACCAATAGTGAATATTTCCTTTGATCTATTAATGGAGCTCAGGATCTTTGAGGAGAAATAAGTGGCCTTAGTTGTTTGAATGGAATTTTTGTATTCCTTGAGTTGAGCTAGTAGATCTTTTTTATGTCAGGGGAGTAGTTACGTCTCCATTTCCTTTCAGTTTGGCGCAGGGCTAGTTTTTGAGTCTTTAGATCTATTGAGAACCATCTCTGAGCCTCATGACGCCTGGCTTATTTAGTTGTCCTGAGGGGGGAGTGTATGTTGCTAGCTACTGTTAACCAAGCTGTGGTGTTTTCCTCTCTTAGGTTAATGGAAGGCTGATTAATGGGGACTGTGTCCACCAGTGAACTACAAAAGGCATTTATGTCAATGCTATTCCAGTTCCTTGCCATGAGCCCTTCTTTGACTGGGGGATTGTCTGTGGTTATGTTGTTGATTGCAAACTTTATTAAGAAGTGGTCGGACCATGTCCAGGGGAACACTGTCAGTGCGGACACTGTAAGATTGGATGTCCAAATTTGATCAAGTGTGTGTCCTTTGGTGTGTGTGGGGGATGTTACATGTTGAATACAGTTCAGCCCAATAAGTAGATTGGTCAATTCTGCGGAGTGGGGCCCGCCCAGCTCATCATTGGCCCAATAGTTGAAGTCGCCAATGAACAATCGAGCTCAATTATGTATCGCGTTTCTAGTTTTCTTAGGGCAGCCTCATGATTACCCCCAAGTCTAGGACTCAAAATTGAGTCCAACACATCTTAGATGTTCTAGATTGTTGTTGTGTGTTTCTTTGAAATGGCATGCAACGGGGTAAGACGGATTAGAGTTAGTAATTGCCCTAATGTGTTGGAGTATTCGCTTGTGGGCTTGCAACTTGGTGCTCCCCACATAATGTAATCCACAGGAACACTCCAACACATATACTACATAGTCCGTCTTGCAGGTTAACATGTTTTTTATAGTGATAGGCGTGTCCTAGAAGGGTGTTGAATAAGTTGTTTTATTCATACCAAACTTGCACGCTCGACACGTGGTGCATTTCACAAACCTCTTTCTTTGAGTTAACCAATGAGCCGTTATCTTGGTTTCTGGGCTACTGCTAACTAAAGCGTTGCTCATGGAGGGGGCTTTTCTGAAGGTAATGGCAGGTCTTTTAGGTAGTGAAGCCCCTATGACGGGGTCACTTATTACAAGAGGCCAGTTCTTTTTGATTATATTTTATAGTTTGCCTTCCTGTTTGTTGTTTGTGAGAATCAGCCTAGTTTCTTGTTCTTTTTGTGGCTTTTGGCTTACTACTGGAGTACTTTCCCTGTTTCCTGTAATTCCAAACAGAAAATCTGATCTGCATAAGGTTTGTGTTCTTCAAATTGTTGTATCTATTATGCATTCAGAGTATCCTCTTACCAAGAACCTTCTTTTGCTGTCCCTTTGGGCTACCCTTAGGTCTGTATCAGGTCTTAGGTATGGCTGTACTAATGCTGTACTGTTATGTCCCGTATAGAGGCCCTAATGTAGACCCGTTCATACATGCCCTAAAATGGACGTATTCGTATTTGCCCTAATATGGTCATATTCGTACTTGCCCTATTATGGTCAAAGCCGCATATGCCCTATTACGGTCATAACTGTACAGGTCCTATTATAGTCATGATTCCTTATATAGGCATGATCTTTCACCTACATTGGTCCTCGCTAGTACACAACGAGCTCTGAGGGCTGAATGTTATCTAGTCTGTGGTTTTGAATACAGCAGGGTTTTTCCCAAACACAGGCCCACACTGTACTCATCAATTATGCATGGCTCTCTAGGAATACACCACCTGCATAATATGTATGTACAAAGTTCACCCCTGATGTCTTCCTCACGTCTAACAAGGGCCAATACAAACCATACGAAGCAACTAGAGTCTTCAGGGAATAAATACACAACATCTTACCCCGGTTATATAGAGGGAACCGAGACTTCCATGCTGACACACTGACCAGAGACGCTAAGGCTCCTGCATGCAGTCGCTCCGTTGACAGCGGTCTAACACAGCCCTTGCGGGGTGTCCAACTCGAGACCAGGACGGGGTCCCACACTCTCTCTATTCAGGTATGGGGGTTCGACTAAATCCTAGAAGGATTCTTGGCTCTTAGGCTTTTAGCCCAACACATATGCTAGGTACACTCAGGTACATCTAGTTAGGCATCGTAGGAGTACGCCCACTTTTCATAATGCTTTTTATACTCATGTATGTATTCATGACTATTGCAATATGGTAGAACTGTTCTAACCCTTTGCTTTTATCGTACTGCTGATAATATATCTCTGCTATTGTTTGCTGGTTACTGCAGCACATATATTTTACACTAGAATAACAACTGTTCAATAAATACTTATTGAAATGCCCAGACTGTTTATTCTGTGTAACTCTCTGAGACAAACCGAATAAGTAAGCACGAGTGACTGAGCGAAAGGTAGTACATTGTTTCCACCATTCTGAGGAATTTGAGTTGTCATGATCTAAGGTTGCCAGAAACTAGTCTCACCCCGATAAGAGGAGATTCTAGTGGCACTGCGAGCTAGCTAATGCAAATCAGGCTAACATACGCGGTGGGGGTGTACAGAGCCAGTCAGTCACCAAGCCCACAGTTTATGTTATCCAAACGCGCAGGTCCTGCATGGGTACTATAGGAACTACATGACATGGTGCCGCCAACGTTGGTTGGGTACTTATTTAACAGTAGAATCTGAGTAGTTCAGTCGTGCTATTCTCAGAGAACCTACTCACAAAACCCCAGAGACGTTTGGAGTGGGTGGGCACAAAATCCGCCACAGCTGAGTAGTACGAGAATACTATTTATTGGCTGTTGGTTAGTCAAGCTTGAATGACATATAGTTCCTAAATTGTGCATAACACCTCATCTTAGTTCCCTGTGAACACCTCTTCCTCTAAACATGACTGGTTCAGGGGATGAGAGAGTTGACCTGAACCTTTTAGAGGGAGAAGAAGATCCTGAGGATGCAATACAGATTGCACCAAAATTCAGAAGGACAGTCACCATAAGACTATTAGAAAATGGCTTACCAGTCAATGGTGGCATGGTAGTTTTCGTGATTGAGGCACACGAATCAAACAAAACAGAGGTGTTCTATTCATGGGTTACATTCCCAGCAGCAAATGCCATAACAAAGACATGTCACTACTATTTGAGAGGAGATGCACCACATGAATATGCCCCGTTTGAGGACATAGAGATTCCACTCACTTACCAGCAACATTATTACTGGTTTAATGGTGCCCTACCCCACGTACGAGGAAGAGTAAGATTAGGCCCGCTCGGAGGAGACGGGGCCACATGGCCAATACTAGAGGCTTATACACTGCACCCTGACATTGGAACAATGCCACAGCCAGAATTACTCGTACAACACAGAAATTTAATTAAAATCTACAGAAACCTGACACAATTCGTCATGAGGACTTTAACAATCCAACCTGCACAAGGTGCAGCAAATAGTACTCCAGCTCAGGTTACAGGAAATAAAATTACTCCTCAAACATTACACGCGGTAATGGGCAAAATGCCCGCAAAACCCGAACAAATACCTTTCTGGATAGCTCAGAAAATAACTCAGCTTGAGGCAGTATTCCCGAATACTACCACCTATGAAAAACACAGAATTCTAACAATCTGCTTGCCCATGGGGATCACACCACAAGTAGAGGATTGCACCTCCTGGGGTTCAGTCTTTGCTGCCATATATACCAGTACCAAAGGGGATGATGGACGGAGCGTTTGAGCAAATCAAACACTCACCCCCAGTCAACTGATCTGGGTTTAATCCATCATCATTCTTTAGCTCACTCCACCACCCCAGTTCAGACATGGCCATATGCAAATCAGTCTGACCCTGTGCCTCATGGGAACAGTCCAGCCCGAACTGCCAAGCCATGTCTTCCCTGGACCGGAAACAAGCATCCTGGGACCGGTTTCAGGTCATTCAGCCGTCATCAGCCAGGCTGGCTTGAATCCAGTGGCAAAGTGAGCAAGGGACCCACGTCTGGGCATACCCTGCCAACTTAGGGCGAACAAAGCGATACCAAAGGGGATGATGGACGGAGCGTTTGAGCAAATGAAACACTCACCCCCAGTCAACTGATCTGGGTTTAATCCATCATCATTCTTTAGCTCACTCCACCACCCCAGTTCAGACATGGCCATATGCAAATCAGTCTGACCCTGTGCCTCATGGGAACAGTCCAGCCCGAACTGCCAAGCCATGTCTTCCCTGGACCGGAAACAAGCATCCTGGGACCGGTTTCTCGCCATTCAGCCGTCATCAGCCAGGCTAGCTTGAATCCAGTGGCAAAGTGAGCAAGGGACCCACGTCTGGGCATACCCTGCCTACTTAGGGCGAACAAAGCGATACCAAAGGGGATGATGGACGGAGCGTTTGAGCAAATCAAACACTCACCCCCAGTCAACTGATCTGGGTTTAATCCATCATCATTCTTTAGCTCACTCCACCACCCCAGTTCAGACATGGCCATATGCAAATCAGTCTGACCCTGTGCCTGATGGGAACAGTCCAGCCCGAACTGCCAAGCCATGTCTTCCCTGGACCGGAAACAAGCATCCTGGGACCGGTTTCTGGCCATTCAGCCGTCATCAGCCAGGCTAGCTTGAATCCAGTGGCAAAGTGAGCAAGGGACCCACGTCTGGGCATACCCTGCCAACTTAGGGCGAACAAAGCGATACCAAAGGAGATGATGGATGGAGCGTTTGAGCAAATCAAACACTCACCCCCAGTCAACTGATCTGGGTTTAATCCATCATCATTCTTTAGCTCACTCCACCACCCCAGTTCAGACATGGTGAGCACCATTATTATGGGATTCGCCTCTGAGGGCTATAAATTTAATTTTAAAAAATCAAAAATTGCCCACCTCAGTGTCCTATTTTTAGGGTATGAGCTGTCAAGTGAAAGGAAAAGCCTAGCAGCTAACTTTTTAGAAAAGTGTGCGCTGCTCCAACCTCCAAATCATATGCAGCTTCTGAACGGGGAATGGGCTCTGACGAAGCTAGACAACGCGGCAGAAGTAACGATAGCTCGCCAGAACCTGAAGGAATTTCTGGTGACAGCGGAGTTGAGTGAGTATATCACGGTGGAAACACCTGATACTCAGGTAAGTGTCCCACATAAGTTACATGAGATAACACTCTGGATGGAGGGGGTCAAAGCCAGAGAAATTAAAGGTCTATTTTGGAAAAATCTGTCATCTGGTTATGACATTCTATTAGCAGAACAAGACTTGCCGCCAGCATTCGTCATGGAGTGCCCTAGGGGAGAAACTGTAATTTTTCCAGCCTTTTCCGACCTCGTTCCCATACATTTAAAACAAGCATATGCGCAGGAGTGGACGGTTGCCCTAGCTCCAGCATTGTATAAAAATCATGTTGGTTGGGATGAGGATTCAACCCACCACGTGATCCAGTTAAAAGTTTCCCCAAATGCTCAAAGGCAATACCCTATAAAGCAGGAAGCTAAAAAACAAGTCAGGGAGATCCTAGATCAACTAGAATACCAGGGGGAGATAGAAAATTGCACTTCACCTATGAACAATCCTTTGTTCCCCGTAGCCAAACCTGACAACACATATCGTCTAGTTTTAGATTACAGACATTTAAACACTTGCACAAAGACATTTGCAGTTCAAAATGCACACAGTGCCGCATTAATGAATAACATTGTGCGGAAAAAATACAAAACAACACTTGATATCTCAAATGGATTTTTCTGCCAAAATATAGCACCTGAAAGCAGGTATCTGACCGCCTTCAGTGCATCAGGGTCCGAGCGACAATTTTGCCGACTAGCCCAAGGGCATAAAAATAGCCCCGGGTATTTTCAGCAAGAGTAACAGAGTTACTCCAAAATTTGGATGAAGAAGCATTGTCCTATGTGGATGATATTTATCTGACGGACGATGACTAACCGAGGCACTTGACCAGGGTGAGCACCATTATTATGGGATTCGCCTCTGAGGGCTATAAATTTAATTTAAAAAAATCAAAAATTGCCCACCTCAGTGTCCTATTTTTAGGGTATGAGCTGTCAAGTGAAAGGAAAAGCCTAGCAGCTAACTTTTTAGAAAAGTGTGCGCTGCTCCAACCTCCAAAATCATTGAAGAACTTACAATCAATTCTGGGATTCCTAAATTTTGGTCGAACATACATTTTGGATTACGCAGAAAGAGTAAAACCTTTCTACGACTTAATAAAACCTGATTTTTCAGTCAGACAATGGACACAGGAACATACAAATATCCTGCGTTCAATACAGGAAGACATGATAGCTTCTAAACATTTACAGACACGCGTAAACTTACGCAACTTAGTGATCCGAGTAATAGCGGGTCAATGCGGGTACACTTATTTGACTTTCAATGAAGGTGAAACAGTACCAATCGCATACGAATCACACCTGTACACAAACGCAGAGATGCGTTTCAGTTCAACAGAAAAAATCCTGACAGCAGAGCAGACTGCTGTAGCAAGAGCAAGAGCTCTGGCTCAGGGTAAACGCATAATTGTTGTGACCCCAGTACCAGCTTTAGAAGCTGTTACAAAAGCTAGCATTCCAAATGCGAAAGCCTTACATCCCAGATGGATACAATGGGCTAATTCTCTTACTGCAACGGATGTTGAATACAGATTTGATCCAAGTTTAAAAACACAAGCATTTCTGCAATACGAACAAGAATATCATCTTCCAAATGAGATTTTGCCTCTAGATCAGTATGAATACATTATTTACACTGACGGCTCAACCAGCCATAGGGAGTAAGCAAGCTTACAGCGCAGCGTGTGCGATTGTTAAAGGTCGCATGCACGATGGAAAATTCCATCCGAGTTGCACTAAAACGCAATCTCTAGGAGACTGCACGGCTCAGTTGGCAGAATTAAAAGCACTGATACTGGCACTTGTAAATACGGAACACGAATTCCCCACACTAATTGTGTGTGATTCCTTTTACTGTGTACAGTCATACAATGAATATTTACATAATTGGGAACAAAACGGGTTCAAAAGACGCAAAAGGTGGCACAATTAAGCATAAAATGCTATGGGAACAGGTAGTGGAGTTGAGAAACGACCTACCAAGGGCTCACGTGATACATACACTGAGTCATCAGCTTGATGGCGTTCACGTTGAAGGGAATTCATTGGCTGATGAAGCCGCAAAGGGGGCTGTACGCACAGCCGCCGTAGCTGCAGTTACTCATTCAAAGACGAGAGTAGACAGCGAGATTATGGTAGCTGTAAATGCTTCATGCAAAAGCAGCACAGCAGTACCAAAACAATTTCCACTCAAATACTCCTACAAGTTAGATGCACAAAACATTCCATATGCTCAGATTCCTGGAGTGGGGGATAGAGTAATACCAAATATGGATTGTAGGCAAGGCTTAATTGTGGCAGCACACAAAGGGAAAGGTTCTGTACATAAGGGACTTAGTGAGACTGTTTCTTTGTTGAAACAACGCTACTGGTGGCCCATGATGAGAAGGCAGATTAGAGACTATGTCTGGAACTGCGACATCTGCAAGCAGATGGAAGGGTCCACCGCAACACGTCCAATACAGATACCATTATTAGACAGCATTAGGTTGTCCGTTCGTGTACGTCCAGCTCAAGTTTCCTCAAGGTCTGGCCTCAGCGCTCGGCTGACGCTCGAACTGTTATAAAAGATTTGCGAGTCTTTATCGGCACATATGCAGGTGGCACGTTACATTCTGACCGTGGTCCGGCGTTTAGCTCTCGGGCTTACAAAGAGGCCATGGAAGGAATGGGCGTAGCATTGCGGTACTCCTCTCCGTTTCATCCTGAGGGAAATTTCGTTGTGGAGAGGAAAAACCGGGACTTAAAGCAATCTTCAACAGCTAGGGTATTAGGCAAGGGCGGTAGATGGGTCAATCACTTATATGGGGTACAACGAGCAATAAACAATCCGCCAAGAAGCTCTCTAGGGTGTGCCACTACTTACGAGGTCCTATTTGGGACAAGAATGTGGGTACCTGATCTTGATTGTGAAGGCACAGTGGCGGATAAAAAAAACATTTGATATCCATGATCGTTTGGCTGTTTTACAGGATCTAAATGAATCCAAGACACAACAAAGTAACGTCCTCCAGAAACAGGCCACCAGTGAGGAAGTCAAGGCAGTAACGGCAAAACTTGTCTGGATCCCAAAAGTCGGGGATCTGGTCACAGAGAAGATTGCTGATAAGAAAGAATTTGGGCCGTCCTACAGAAAGCCTGTACCGGTCCTAGCAATCCAAGGCACAAGAACTGTACTTCTGCCGCCTTTTGCCAGAAAAAAGGAGAAAAGATTTGTCTCAATTGACTTAATCAAACCACACTATGTGGCCGATACTAAACAGTAGGCCACGTGGACTCCACAGTAGCAGACGCCCTCCTCTCGCTACAATCCAAGAAGTCCAAACAGAAAGACTCATCACGTTCGAAGAGCCACCTGTACGGAATGAAGGACTAAGCAACAATGCTATGGAATTCGTTCCACTTCAACAAGAAATTCATCTTCAAAATGAAAATCAACTTAACAACCAAGTTGCATTAACCGCTTGACCGCGGCGCGGATTCCGCCGCAGTGCTGGGCGTTCCCTTGAGTGGGCACCGTGACGTTGGACGGCCGGGGGCCGCCCGACGCATAGAAAGGGTTGACCGACTACAGACATCTATGTCAACATGCCTCGTCAAGAGCAAAATCCGATTTCAACAAATCCCGATGCAATTCAAACAATTGATCGAACTGCTTCTGGCTATTTCATGAACTTTGATACTTTTTCACTGGATCCAAGTGAGCCGGAAATGACGCCAGCCAAAAAATCACGCAAACAGAAACTCACTGACTTTTTGAATTTTTTTTAGAAAGACTAACCTGGTGTCACCTTGGATTGAACTATGGTATATCACTGGGATTTTATTTTTTTCATTTCTGGCTAGGTTTAATTATAACTTTTAGTATGCTTATTAATGGACGATACCTCCAGCAGAGCTCTACAGCCCAAAGAGTCAATTTGATTTTAAAGCCACACCAGTGTTCACATCGTGAACCAAGAGACTTGTCTTCAGTGAACATCACAGCAGTTCCTATACCGGACGGTATAGTATGGGACAAGATTGATTATGATATATTCGGTCCAACTGAACTTTTAAAGCTTAAACATGTATTTGAAATTTCTTTAAGTGATATCATTACCTCCAGTACATTTTCTGATGATTGGGACACTGAAACTGTAAATGTTATAATGTCTGAGTTAGAAAAAACTGCTGCATTTCCGAACAATGAAATGTTAGAAGGTTCTTCAGAGTATGATACATTGTACTGATACCAACATTATGGTCGTCATTTCTTGCACAAATTCATAACACCTAGAAATGTATTTGAATACCACCAGTGGGAACACTGCCCAACTCCTCCAAAAGGTAGTTCGCAAACCTTTGCACAGAAATTCACATACTTTTCAGGGTTCAACACATCTGACCCGAGGTCATTTTATTACAAAGTGGCAAAAACATCAGCACAGAAAATTATGTTAACTAACACCAAACAGATTTACTCTACTTCCTTTATGGCCCAGTTGTCTACACAGGGTTTCGACCTATGGAAGGACACTATAGATTTAAAATCAATCTGGGGTTCGAGGGACTGGCAAGTCCAGGGAACAGAAGCGCTATTGAGAGCATGCCTCATTCCACAGCAGATTATATTTCTGAATGAAACTGTGCAACAGACATCCTGTCTTGGACTAGCCAAGAACAAGGAACTGAACTCACCCGGGTTTCCTACACCATCACAGATTCACTGTTCAAGTTGCAAGGACCTCGACTGAGATACAGGCCCTCATACGTACAAACTGCCCCATTCATTTTGCAGAAATGGTGGGACGTATCTTCAATATGTCTGATACGAGCGGTATTGTACACCTATTAAGACCATAGGGTCAGGACTGTTAAGCACCTTTCAGACAGTCCTCGGAGTAATCCCAAATTTTATACACTCCGTATTGGGAAGCGTATTTGGAGGACTCCTGCTTATCCTATTGCTGGTTGCAGGAGTCCTATTCATAATACTACTGCTACGCAATGGACGGCCCAAATCCCGAAGGAATGGCGAACATGCTCCTGGAGCAGAAATACCGTGAACGCATGGTACAACTTCTGGGCATTTCTTGCCTGCGAGAACTCAATGCCTCCTGGTTTCTATCCTTTCGACCAGTCTGGTTAGACTGCATCTTACCTGTTCTTCGATGCCTGCTTTGCGGAGAAGAATGCACGTTGGATCTTTGTCTAACATTTCCATCAGATGCGCCTCCGGACACGGATGCAATGCTGGACCCCCTAAAGGCCCATGCTCTGCGTTGTCCCCAGCGTCTTCCGATTCTGATGAATGCATTCCTTGAGAATCCACTGGTGCCGTTTGCTCCTGCTGGGTTAGGTGACTCCTCCACAGGCACCCAGGTAACAACTGCCGCACAAGCTGCCGCAGCACCGACTGTTGGCAGTGCTATATACCATCTATGTGCAATTGACGTTCTCTGTGAGGCATTGGATTTGTCGTCTGCAGTAGCTCACACTGATAATGTTGTGCTTCCCAGCCAGGACACCTAATCTCAAATTGGCTCATCGCGTCCTGGGAAAGAATTCGGCTTCTCCACTCGTTTTCATAATAAACGAGCAAATTTGGAACATTTCCTAAATTGACACTTTCGCTTGAGAAAAGCATGGCCTTCTTCCGCTTTGAGTGAAGCAACTTATATAGAGAAACAAAATAGACATTCTTTTAGTGCCAATTGGAAATAGCTGAATTATTAACATTTTAGGAAGACATTTTTTTAAACAATTTTAAAACCATGTTTTTACTTGCTTTTAAAATGTTTTTAAATTGTCCAGATTTAAGTATGGTCATTGTCATCCTATTCGGAAGAGGAATGGATGTTATGTCCCGTATAGAGGCCCTAATGTAGACCCGTTCATACATGCCCTAAAATGGACGTATTCGTATTTGCCCTAATACGGTCATATTCGTACTTGCCCTATTATGGTCAAAGCCGTATATGCTCTATTACGGTCATAACTGTACATGTCCTATTATAGTCATGATTCCTTATATAGGCATGATCTTTCAACTACATTGGTACTCGGTAGTACACAACGAGCTCTGAGGGCTGAACGTTATCTAGTCTGTGGTTCTGAATACAGCAGGGTTTTTCCCAAACACAGGCCCACACTGTACTCATCAATTATGCATGGCTCTCTAGGAATACACCACCTGCATAATATGTATGTACAAAGTTCACCCCTGACGTCTTCCTCACGTCTAACAAGGGCCAATATAAACCATACGAAGCAACTAGAGTCTTCAGGGTATAAATACACCACATCTTACCCCGGTAAGATAGAGGGAACCGAGACTTCCATGCTGACACACTGACCAGAGACGCTGAGGCTCCTGCATGCAGTCGCTCCAGCTGACAGCGGTCTAACACAGCCCTTGCGGGGTGTCCGACTCGAGACCAGAACGGGGTCCCACACTCTCTCTATTCAGGTATGGGGGTTCGACTAAATCCTAGAAGGATTCTTGGCTCTTAGGCTTTTAGCCCAACACATATGCTAGGTACACTCAGGTACATCTAGTTAGGCATCGTAGGAGTACGTGCACTTTTCATAATGCTTTTTATACTCATGTATGTATTCATGACTATTGCAATATGGTAGAACTGTTCTATCCCTTTGCTTTTATCGTACTGCTGATAATATATCTCTGCTATTGTTTGCTGGTTACTGCAGCACATATATTTTACACTAGAATAACAACTGTTCAATAAATACATATTGAAACGCCCAGACTGTTTATTCTGTGTAACTGTTTATTCTGTGTAACTGTTTATTCTGTGTAACTGTTTATTCTGTGTAACTCTCTGAGACAAATCGAATAAGTAAGCACGAGTGATTGAGCGAAAGGTAGTACATTGTTTCCACGATTCTGAGGAATTTGGGTTGTCATGATCTAAGGTTGCCAGAAACTAATCTCTCCCCGATAAGATGAGATTCTAGTGGCACTGTGAGCTAGCTAATTCAAATCAGGCTAACATACGCGGTGGGGGTGTACAGAGCCAGTCAGTCACCAAGCCCACAGTTTATGTTATCCAAACGCGCAGGTCCTGCATGGGTACTATAGGAACTACACGACTGCCTGCTGACTCTGCTGTGTGGCTGTGCGGCTGCCGTGCAACGAAACGCGATGCTTTTCGGAAGCGGTGTCCTCGCGTTACACGCATCATACGCCCACTTCCTGGAACGCGAGACGCGATACGGAGACCAGCCGGTAGGCTGCACCACCTGGTCCCTACGTATCTAGCCGGGTCGAAGCTCGAAAGTGAAAGCGCAAAAACGTGAACTTGGGAAACGTGAATTTGGGAACTTTTTAGCGGCGGCGAGCTTGCATTCATTGCTGGGACCCCCAGGGGGGGGAAACGGAAGGCCTCCGCTACCAGGGAGGCGTTGGGACCGTCCCAGCAGCCTAAGCATAATAGCCTCGACCAGGGGCTACTCTAAAAGCCAGAATCACGGCCAGCCAGCCACCCCACAGCAGGGGTAAGCGTTTTCTTGTATATTTGGAAAGCTATTAATGCTTCTTATAAAAGTTTTTAACCTTTAGCTACACCAGAGAGCAGTTTTGGAAAGGGCAAAAGTGATGGCGGCAATCAGTGGAGGAATTAAGTTAATGAGCGGGGTAAGGAAGTTGAGTACCCATAGGCTTTCCTCAATCTGCCCTATACCCTCACCCCACTCACCCTCACCCTTTCAATCTTCAACTGTACACGACACGCAACACAGTAGGAGCCCCCTACAGATGGCACAGAGGAAGCCAAAAACAAGCAAAGCACGAAAAGACCTCCCAACACTGAATAATGAGTCTATAGACGAAAATGGGTCCCTAGTAGAGAGTATGGATGGTTTGGAGTAGAATGCTAAGAGTGCGTGCAAGAAAACCATAAAGAAGAAAACATCATTCGATAAATCTCATGTCAGCGTGAAAGGGGGGCCCTTGTGTCAAAATCAATAAAGGACTTTGTGGGCAAACACTTCAAGAAGATACCTACGCCCCTGAAAACTCAAGACTATAATAAGGAACAGTCAATTGCACAGGAAGTTAATGAACACTGTGCCTCAAGTCTAGAAGAATTACTCATAAACCAAAGTAACCTAAGCCAAATTAATCCCATCCTGGAACCAAGACTTTCCTCATCCCCACGGATATTTTCTATGACCGGTGCTGATGAAGTAGAATATGAGGAGAATGCCTCAAAGGAACTGCGAGATCAGAAAGACATTACGGACTCGGATACAAGGACTAAGTCAGATAAAAGCATGGGACATTCGGTGAATCAAGGTTCCAAGTCGTTAGAAGAATTGGTGCACAATAGCACATTGGGCTTAGATATATTCGCAACACCCTCAGCCTCAATGTTGGACATAATGTTGATGTTGCAAAAAACCTTGCAAGGCCTGCTAGAAGTTACAATGTTAAATAATAACATCTTAAATTCCCATGAAATTCTTCTTACAAAAATTGTGGGAGAATTACAGGGGATCAGGGGTCTAATGCCATCTGTGGTTAGACCGGTGCCTGATACCTCTACTCAAGGTAGTGCAGGGGAATCAGTGCAAATGAATAATCCACATGACGTATATATTTCTAGATGTCCAATGTTAATTAGGAGGCGGGGAGATCACCCCCGGTATAGGCGCCCTTACACTTGGTATTATTTAAGAAGACAAACTCAGCAAAAGGAAAAACAAAAGGGACCAAAGAAAGGAAGGGAGAAGGGAGTTGGGCCTCAAGAAACATCACAAGAAAGAGGAACTCCCCCAAATAATAGAAGGAAAAGGAGGAATCTAGAGAGCCCATCGAATATGACACGGATGGAAACAGGGGGGAAAAGGGCCCAACAAAAATTCACTCGTAAAGCAAATAGGGAGGATGAAATGTTGGAAATATGGGTAAATTCGCAGGGAGGGAAAGAACACCCAAGAAATCCAGCAATGGGTGGAAGAATACCAAAAATACCAATTGGAAAGAAGGATAAGTTGGGAAGGGAACATTTGGGTACAAAAGTAACAGAATCTAGTGGCAAAAAGTGGCTATACTTTGAACCCTCTGAAGTAGAGAAGGGGAGGAAAAAGCTAAGAAAGATTACACCCTTAAATCGTTCCCAACTCTTATTTTCATTCTCAAAATGCATTAGCCTGAGAGAAATTGGGTCAAAAGACCTGAGGCAGGTATGATTTAGCCTCAATAATAAAGGCAAGGAATTTACAAAGGTCGAAGTCTACTCAGGGCTGGTAAAGGCGGCAATTCTAAAAGCCGAAAAAGAGATATTAAAAGAAGGAATAAGGCTAATACCAGATGCAGAATTGGAAGGGGTAAACCAGCTTGGCAGTGCCTTTCTGAAATGTCATGCAGGCCTGGGGAAAAGGCAAGTGAGATTGATAGCCGGGGCATGCGGGGAAAGAGCAAATATCAACATAGCGGTTGAGAACCCGGAGCCCAGTAAAAGCTGGGGTAATTGGAGCCCAGGAGATAGCTATATAAGCACACCTTCGTGGGACCTGAATGAGTCTGGTCGTCTCAGCGATATTGATTAGGGAAGTGGGTTGTCGCATAGCTTGAAAATAATATCTTGGAACATAAATGGGTTTGCAGGTTAAACAAAAGCTGAAAGCATAAAATATGTTTCACTGCAGGCAGATATTATTTGTTTGCAGGAAACATGGCTATGCGACAACACCCCGGTAATTGAAGGTTATGTCCAACTTCATAAACCTGCCAGTAAAAAAAGATTCGGACGACCATCCGGGGGGATTATGACACTTACCTCTACCAGGATTGCGAGAAAAATGAAGTTAATAAATACATCTTGCAAATGGGTGTTGGTTAGTGAGATATCCCTACTGGTTTCTGAAAGGTTGAATAACCTCTTGATTCTGGTGAATATCTACATACAATGGGGTTCTCAAGAGGAGTACGAAATGGAAATGGGGCTATTGAAGGATGTTTTGAATTCTTTAAGTGAAAAGTTTGAAAACGATTTGATGTTCATTATGGGTGATTTCAACCACAAACGAAATCCCCAAAAACTAGACCCTTGGTTCAAAGAAATCATAAGCGCTTACGATATAATGCCAGCTGACTTTCCCAATTGTACTATGACTAGACAAGATGAAGCCCTTGGGAAATTCTTAGGATCAAAGGGGTTATTCAGTTTAAATGGCAGGATGGAATCTGACCGTCGAGCTAAACAGACCTTTAGAATAGGTAATCAACGCTGCCCCATAGACTTTGTGTTTATACACGCATGGAACTATACCACTGTAAAAAAGTTTAAGGTATTCCGGCGTAAAGACAGTGATCATAATGCCCTGTATTGTGAGCTATTAAGGGGGCCTATAAGTCATCGCGAAAGAGTCCTCCCCCAAAATATGTCATACCCCAAACGCCAGTCCACAAAATTAACAGATGAATACTTAGAGAAATTGGCAAGTTTTCAACAGAAATTAAATATGGAGGATGCCAATGATCAGGAAGTTGCATGGTTTGAGGACAAAATTGAACAGGTTGTACAATGCCTTAGAGGTGACCTAAAAAGGAAGAAAAGGGATACCAAAGACACGCAATCCAGCCAAAGAAGGCAAGTAAGTTGGTTTGACTCTGCGTACAAGGGAAAAAAAAGGATAATACGGAGAGCAGAAAGACATTTGTGGATAAGGTATGACCAGGAGAGTCTGACTAATCTAATTAAACTAAAGAAAGAATATAAAATGTTAGTAAGGTCCAAGAGGAGGATCTTTAAAGAAAAATGTTGGGAAAATCTACTGGAAACAATAGAAGCAAAAAATGTTAAAGGTTTCTGGAAGCTGATACAGGACGCCTCGGGTCAGACCTCAGGAACCATGAGCTGCATAGTCGATGAGGCAACCTGGGAGGAGTACTTAGGCCAACTATATGAGGCAAGTAATGTGCCCGTAATAAGTAAGGAAAAAGCCCACTGGGGAGGGGCAGCAAAAGAGTTAGTCATCCTTCTCAGTAGAAAAAGTGAAGGATATTATTAGGAAGTTAAATCTATCTCACGCTGCAGGGCCCGATAATTTACCTGCCATTATAATTAAAGCACAGCTAAACTGGTGGGCACGATTCTTATCCCAGATGTTCACAGCTATTCTAGATTCAGGCATTATCCCTAAATCCTGGAGGGGGCTGTGATCAGACCACTACACAAGAAAGGCGACAGGAGGGACCCAAAGAATTACAGATTGATTAATCTGTTGGATATTGGAGTGAAGGTTTTCTCTAAAATAATCCTTGGCAGATTAAAGGATTGGGTAGAGCAACAGTCGATTGTGCCAGTGGAACAAGGAGGTTTTAAGGAGGGTCACTCTACGATCTTATTGGTAGTGGCTCGGAAGTCCATGGAGCAGTAAGGTAGACTATACTTCTGCTTTGTCGACTTCTGAGCGGCTTTTGACCTGGTGGATAGGGAGTGTCTTTGGGAGACTCTAAGAAGCTATAACGTCCCGGATGAGCTCCTAGCAATAATCCAGGAGTTGCATAGTCAGAACTGGGTCCAGGTCATTAAAGACACAATGGGGGGCCTGACACCTGAAATAGCGATTAATAATGGCCTAAGACAGGGCTGTGTACTGGCTCCGCTTCTCTTTGCTATTTTTCTTGCAGATCTGCCTTATTTTTTGATGACTGATAGAAGTGCAAGCCCAAAAGTGAATGGGAAGCATTTATCCTGTCTACTGTACGCAGACGAATTAGTAATTCTTGATCAGACAGAGCTGGGTCTGCAAAGGAAGCTAAATGCTTTCAGCATATATTGTGCAACTAAACGTCTTACAGTAAACATGGATAAAACAAAAATCCTGTGCTTTGGGAAGAGAGATCAAAAGTTCAACTGGTTTTTGGGGCAAACCAAACTAGAGATTGTCACTGAGTATAAATATCTTGGAATATGGTTTGACAAGTCTCTAAAGTGGGGTACGCACCTGTAGGCACAGAAAGTAAAAGCTTCAGCTTCTGTATGTGGGTTGAAAAAAATTAATCGCAGTTATGGTGCTATGTCCCATAGACCATTGCCGAAGGCCTTCAATGCAATGAACCCCCCGCAATTGCAGTATGGAGCAGAAATTCTTTGCCTAGGTGGGAAAAGTACCTGGGACAGCGAGGAAGGGAAATGTTTAAAATTGTTAATGTCATTGCCTAGCTCATCAATGATTCAGGCAATTAGATTGGAGCTAGGCAGGACCTATTGGAATTTTCAGGTGCAAGTGGGTCTACTCAGATTTTGGAAACGTCTGGGGTCAGGAGAAGATATGAAAGTGTCACGATGGTGTATGAAGGAGATTCAGCTTAGTGAATTAAAATGGGCCAAAGCAATAATAAAGAAACTCTATTCCATCTGTGAAAAGTTGAAGGTGAAAATTGGTCCGCAGACCCTGTATATTGATGAAACAAAAAGTGCACTCAAATCTTTAGGGAAGGAAATGTCTAGATTGAACGATATGGAGTACCTGAGGAAGAAAGAATCTGTGCAGTTTATGATAAATAGCTGGAGGAAAGGAAATTGGTACCCCTATCTAGACACCCTACCAAACCAATGGTTCAGAATGGAAGTATTAAGTCTGAGAATCGGTATTAATCCTTCTCTCTTTAATGACAAAATAAAAAGGGAATTGATGCGACCTGACGGTAGATGCACATGTAGGATGGGCATGAAATGTAATTGCTTACACATTTTAATGGACTGTCATAAATTGTTAGTCCAGCGAAAACAGTTTTTACGACCAATTTTCGTAAAATATGGTATTAGGTCGCGTATGCACGCAATCGAGCTCCTTAGTGATATGCTAAATCTTGAAATTGCAATAGCTGTGGCAAAGTTTATGCAAGCTGCTAAAAGGTTTCTTATGGAATAGGGAATGGCTGGCTGTAAGTTAGGTTGAGTAATGATGTATAGGGATTTTAAAATGTTATCCTTTTTAAATGTTTTAAAATAGTGTTTTAGTACTATCTGGATTATTTATGTGATATTTGAATGTGCATATAACTTATGTATGGAATTGTTTTTAACAAAATTGAGAAGGATTATATGAAAATTAGGCTCGCAGAATGGAGTGCGATGATGAATTTGTAACTATTTTAGAATATTTATATAAAATGTCGTGTTCTATGTGGTTTAAAGACCAATGGTCTAAATAAACTTTATTTTTGACTTGACTTGACTTGAGGTCTGTATCATTACTACAGATTCTCTTGATTCTGAGCATTTCTCCGTAGGGGATACTATGTATCAAATGTTTTGGATGGAAACTAGTAGCATGTAGTACAGTGTTCCCTGCTGTCTGCTTACGATGTAACCTAGTTTCAGTTTTTCTGTTAGCAATGAACACCTCTACATCAAGAAAAAAGACTGATTCTGCACTTAAAGATGCAGTTAATTGCAAATTGATATCATTAGCATTGATTTCAGACAAGAAATGAAGTGCACTTTCTTTGGTCACCCGCCATACTACAAACAGATCATCGATGTATCTTAACCATACAATAAAATGCCTATCCAGAATTTCCTTAAAGTTTGTCCTGAGGACCAGGTTCACCCAACATCCCATCTGCAGACATGCATAGCTGGGGGAGAAACTGGCCCCCATCGCAACACCCCGGATTTGTTGGAAGATCTGATTCTGGAACATAAAAAAGTTATTTTCAAGGCAAAATAAAGTCATATTGACCAACATCTTATTGTGTTGATACAACCAAATTGGTCTGGTGCCAACGTAATGTTCCAGAGCTCTTATACCATGTTTGTGGTGGATGCTTGTGTAGAGTGTTGTGACATCCAAAGTCATTAGGAGATAAGCATCTTCCCATGGACAGTTGTGGATATATCTAAGGAAGTAACTAGTATCCTGAATGTAAGATGGTAATGGTTGCACATGTTCTTGCAGGAAATAATCAATATAGCGGTATGTATTTTCCAGAAGACTTTTTCGTGCTGAAACGATTGGTCTTCCAGGTGGCTTAGTGGGATGTTTGTGTATTTTTGGGATAAAATAAATTATAGGCATGACTGGATATTCATTTTTTAAGTATTTGTATTCATCCGTACTGAGGAGGCCTACGCTTTTCCAAGCTAGTAACTTAGAGTAGAACTCGTTACATGTGGCACAGGTTGTTTGGGTGTTACTTCTGTTGTAGCAATCCCAATCGTTCAACTGCTTCATTGCTTCCTCCATGTAATCTGCTTTGGGGCAGATTACTATGTTGCCCACTTTATCAGAATTACGGATGACGATCTGATCATTGCCTTGTAATTTATCAACCAGCTGATGATACTGGCAATCTCGCAAATTGTACTGCTTTCGTGCTCTTGAAACTTGATGATTTAATTTTTTCATTTGTAATGTTACGTGATCATTAAAAATATCGATTGAGTCATGTGGGATGATTGGTTGAAATGTTGATTTTGGTTTAAAGCCTGTGCACACTGTCCCAAAAGTATTGAGGTGTTGTTGAGCTAAACCGATTGGGTGGACACTTCGGTGGTATTCAATGTGTTTTCATTTTGTAGCTGCTGTAAATCGCTTACTAATTGTACATCCGCGGATATCAAGCTACTTGAACTCAGTGAGGAAACCTCATGTGATACCTGCTGGCTGTTGTTACTTGAGTTGCGTAGGAGATGATATTTTTGAAGCTTTAATTAAGAATGAACTTGTACACATCTATTCTTGTTTGTGAATAATTAAAGTTGCTCTCTGGACAGAAAGATAGACCTAAAGATAGCAGTTGCATTTCAGCTTGATTTAAAGTTATTTGGGATAAGTTAATTATCGTATTGGTGACCTGAGCAATAGATTCTATTTGCGCTTCCACCTGCTGGTTGTTTGTTTCCTGCTGTTATTTCCTTTCTCATTTACGCCATTGCTTGTGTCTTTCCCACCACTTTTTGTTCCTCCTTTGTCTTGTTTGGGATTTTGAGTCCTGGGACATAATGTTTAACGTCTGTCTTGACATAAAAAATCAAGCTCCTCTGCCAAGGAAAGTTTCTGAAATGGTTGACCTGCCCTGGGTTTATTTATCTCTGAATCCGACTCACTTTCCAATTCGGAACTTAGGTCTGATGCTGATGTAGTAACTTGTAAATCTGTGCTGGTGCTGGTGTTGGCCCCTTGGCGCTTCTCAAATTGGGCAACCTTTTTAACTGCTTTTAGCTAAGCATATTTCCTTGAAAATGTGAAGATTTGTCCTTTTTCGTAATCTGCCTTGTCACGTTAGAATTTATATGCTTTCCTCTTTTTAATAGTGTTCTCTTCTCTGTGTAGTCTTGACATAATCTCCTCTCAATATTTGGTCATAGCATCTGTTGATTCTACTTTGTTGATTTCCTTATTTAAATCATCTATTTGTTTTTGCAATTCAATTCGATCAATCACAGCATACTTCGCTAAAATTTGCACAAGCTTTTTTGATGAATCCAGGTTGCACTCTGCCCATTCCCTAAGCATGTTGGGATTGGGATTTTCATAACTCGGGTCGATCATGATTAAGTCTGGGCGGTGAACTCCGCTCCTCTCGCAGAGTTTGCAGAGTTTTCTGCACTCCGCGTTATGTGGAGCTCGCGGAGTTCCGAAAAACTCTGCTTCACGTTGTGGAGCAGAGTTTTTTCCTCACTCGAGTTCGTCAATGTCAAGTTGGCGAGCGCGAGTGAGGAAAATCCACCTCCCGGCGAGATTTTTCCTCGTTCGCGATCGCCAACATCAAGTTGGCCAGCGCGAGCATGGAAAATCAACCTCCTGGCGAGATTTCTCAACTCATGCAGTCAGATTTTCATTGCGAGTGGTCACGTATGCTTATGACCCCTCGCGTTGATAAACCGCCCGCTCGCATTGAGAAAGCTGCCGCTCGAGTAAAAATCTACTCGAGTGGCAGAGAAGAAGCAGCGCCCGCTTGCGCTGTGCATGATGCCGTTCGCGATGATTGCACAGTGCGAACAAGCACCTGGCACTGACAATAACTGCGAAATTGCATTTATCTAAAGAAACTCCGCCGCTCGCGGAACACCGCGTAGTGCGGCTGAGTTTTTTGTGCACTCCGCCCAGGATTAATCATGATCCTCAAGCCCCTCGGAATCCTGCCCACCTCCAAATATCTGTGGAGGGTTTTGTACTCCCACTATTTCGCTTGCTCATGTTTCATGAGCTTTTCCAGTTTTTTTAACATGTCTCTAATACTTGTTGTTTCTCCTTTTGCTGAACCGCCAGGTACATGTACTTGCAAGTCAGCCCTGGGGGAATCACTGAACATTTCATTTGCTGCCTCCTCCCGGTCCCGCAGCGCGTTGGCGGACATGGTTTCAGTTTTCAAAACATTCAGCTTAGAAGTGTCAGCCACTGGCAACACTCGTACTTTGCACACCTCTCTACTGGACACTCCTCAAACTCCTACCTTTTGTGTTGCTGGCGCTTCTCATGTCCTCCGACACGGGTTTCACTGCTCCACAATCGGTGGATGATACTGCTGTCGGGGGGTTACTGCGGCCTTCTCCTGCCAGGAAATGTTTTAAAATTCCAACGCAACGCTGGACTTGACTTCCTGCCGCTCAGCCCAATCAGAGAGGGGGTCCGTAAATTCCGACGAAGCCGTCTCGGTATCAATATTACTTTAACCTTTGCTCTTTGGTGTTCCTTTTTGCGGAGGAACGAGTACGGACTCCGGTTAACTGGTGCTTATCGGTTTATTGACAATTACTCCGCCATGGCGCGTTTCAGCCTGAACAGGCCTTGATCACATGACACAGCTGCAGTGATGGTTCCCACATTTAAAGTGACAAGTGCATGAACACGTGATAAGTTAATAGCAAAAACATGCTTAGGGCAACAATGTCACGTAATTCACAGGCTGAATTACAATGTGCTAGACAATTTCAAAATATTGAAAAGTCTATGTTGCAGGTTCAGAAACAACAGCTGATAGGCAATATTGTCTTTGGCCCAAAGAATGAGTGGGCTAGAAAAAGCCATAACATTAGGATTTCATCATTTTTGGGATTCACATGAGGCAATGTGTACTGAAGCAAACACAAGGAGATGATGGACGGAGCGCTGAAACTTTTCAGACACTCACCCCCAGTCACAGATCAGGGTTGAATCCATCATCGTTCTTTAGCTCACTTTGCCACCCCAGTTCAGACACAGCTATTATGCAAATCAGTCTTGACCCTGTGCCTCATGGGAACAGTCCAGACCGAACTGCCAAGCCATGTCTTCCCTGGACCGGAAACAAGCATCCTGGGACCGGTTTCGGGCTAACAGCCCTCATCAGCCAGGCTGGCTTGAATCCAGTGGCAAAGTGAGGAAGGGACCCACGTCTGGGCATACCCTGCCAACTTAGGGCGAACAAAGCAAACACAAGGAGATGATGGACGGAGCGCTGAAACTTTTCAGACACTCACCCCCAGTCACAGATCTGGGTTGAATCCATCATCGTTCTTTAGCTCACTTCGCCACCCCAGTTCAGACACAGCTATTATGCAAATCAGTCTTGACCGTGTGCCTCATGGGAACATGGGAACAGTCCAGCCCGAACTGTCAAGCCATAAAATATGTTTTATATATATATATATGCCAAGGTGTATTGAAGAATGAGTGGGTGTATGAGTGTCTGAATGGATGATTTAGGAGGTGCGTGACTGACTGTATAAGTGAGTAATTAAATGTGTCTTACTGAATGCATGGGTTAGTGACTAAACTGTGTGAATGTCTGTATCAGTCTGTCAGTTGGTATGTAAGCGGCTGCATGGGTTGGTGAGTAGCTACATGAGTGTCTACATGGGTTATTGATTGGTTGCCTGAGTATCTGTATGGGTGCCTGAGTGTCTGTGTGAATGGGTGGGGGGTGTGTGACTGTGCATAGATGTGTGAGTGGGTAATTCACTGGGTGTACGGGTTCAAGAGTGCATCTGTGAAGGGCTGTATGGGTGGGTGAGTGTGTGTATGGGTGTGTTGGTGAGTGAATGGATGTCTCAGTGGTACATGTGTGAGTAACTACATATGTGAAAGGCAGTATATGTGATTGTTGGACTATATAAATGACTATATGTGAGAGTGAGTGATTGTGAGAGTGGCTTGATGGATGAGTGTGTGCTTGTGTCAGTGATTGTATAAGAGAATAAGTATGTGTTAGTATCTGTATGAATAAGTGAGGTGGTGTGTGTATAACTGTATAGGTGAGTAAATGGGAGTGTGATTGATTCTTTGCATGACTGACTAGGTGTGTGAGTAACTCTATGGTTAGTGGTGTTGTGTCAGTATCTGTATAGGTTTATGAGTGCATATTTCAGTGGCTATATTGATGAGTGACTGCGTGTATGTGTGACTGTATTGGTGAGTGGATGTGTGTGTAGACCTATGAATCAGTGAGTGGGTATGTACTAACTGGTATTGGTGTGTCTATGGTTTTGAGAATGGTAATCTGTATTTTAGAGGGGGTGTATCAAAGGTTATATTAGGGTGTGAGGAGGTGCATCAGATGATCACGTGGATGATGTCATCAGTGATGTCATCAGTGAAGTCATTTGAGATGTCATCAGTGATGTCTCTGACCATGTCATGAGTGATGTAATATGTCACGTCATCAGCAGTGCATTGCGGGGGCGCGAGTTATAGTTAGCTCAACTAACTATAACGGCCGAATTTCTCTGGTTTTGTATGAGTGAAATGTCCAACTAACTATAACGTCCCTGAAACCTGTGGTTTTTTCAGTGAATTTCTGAGGTTTTTTAAATGCTAATTTCTGACTATAAAGTCCCTGAAACCTCTGTTTTTTTCAGTGAATTTCAAAGGTTTTTTAACTGCTAATTCCTAACTATAACGTCCATGAAACCTCTGGTTTTTTCAGTGAATTTGTAAGAAATGCTAATTTCTAAATATGCCTACATAGGTAGGAGATGTGCAGAAAGATGAAGAAAGGCGCAGAAAGAAGCAAGAGAAGTACAGATAAAGGCAACAGAAGTCCAGAAAGAGGAATAAAGGTACAGAACGAACCAAGAGATGTGCAGAAAGAACCAACAGAGGTGCAGAAAGAGGCCTACTTTGACTGTACCTTACAACAGACTCATACAAAGTACCCTAATCACTAATCCTTCTCCGAAGATGTCTCAAACCTCACTTTTCTCTTGAAGGTTCACTATTAATCGACTGCTCAGAATGTTAGGCCTACCAAATATAAATCAGCAATCCTAAGCATATCACTGTTGTAAGTCTGACCAAGTTTGTGAAGGTATACATGCGTGTCTATGCTTTTACCTAGTGACATGTTAAATTAAAATAAACATGCAAACACTTAAATACCTGTGTTTCAAACAGCATACTCTGTAAATTTGTATAAAAAAAGGTATATGCATTTCTTTCTGCTCACAATACAGGGCACATGGGTATCCAATAGTATATTTGAGGGGCTCTATAACACATGTATACATAAGACATGTCTGCCTGTGCAACCGAATGACAGAGCAGAACTGAGAAGATTGGACCACCTATTGGAGAAGTTACCCGCTTTTTAAGCTACCATCTTCAGATGCATAACACATGTAAGAATACATATAAAAGTAGACATATACCTCAGTCACGAGAGCACGCAGACCTTTAAACTTGGCAGCTTGCACTTCCCATTTGAGTACAGAAGGAGGCAAGAGAAGTACAGAAACAGGCAAAAGAGGTGCTGAAAGAAGTAAGAACAGTGCAGAAAGAACCAACAGAGGTGCAGAAGGAGGCAAGAGGGGTACAGAAAGAGACAAGAGGGGTGCCAAAATTTGTAAGCGAGGTGCAGAAAGAAGCAACAGAGGTGCGGAAGGAGACAAGAGAACTGCAGAAAGAGGGAAGAGAGTTGCAGAAACAGGCAAAAGGGGTATAGAAACAGGGAACAGGTGGGCAGACTGAGGCAAGAGAGGTGCAGGAAGAGGAAGAGGTGCAGAAAGCGGCAAGAGAGGATCCAGAAATTTGGAACAGAGGTGCAGAAAGAAGCAAGAGCAGTGCAGAAAGAATCAAAAGAGGTGCAAAAAGAGGCAAGAGGGGTGCAGAAAGGGGTAGGAGAGGTGCACAAAGAGACAAGAGTGGTACAGAAAGAGGCAGGAGGGGTGCAGAATGAAGGAAAAGAAGTGCAGAAAGAAGCAACAGAGGTGCTGAAAGAGGCAAGACAGGGTGCAGAAAGAGGCAAGAGAAGTGCAGAAAGAAGCAACTGAGGTACAGAAAGAGGCAAGAGTGGTGCAGAAAGATTGGAAGAGAGGTGTAGAAAGAGGCAAGAGAGTTGTACAAAGAGGGAAGAGGGGTGCAGAAAGAGGCAAGAGAGGTGCAGAAAGAAGCAAGTGAGGTGCAGAAAGAGGTAGGAGAGGTACAGAAAGAGGCAAGAGAGGTGCAAAAACAGGCAAGAGAAGTGCAGAAAGAGGCAAGAGAGATTGCAGAAAGAAGCAGACAGAGGTGTAGAAAGAAGCAAGAGAAGTGCAGAAAGAGGCAAGTGAGGTGCAGAAAGAGGCAAGAGAGGTGCAGAAAGAGGCAAGACGAGGTGCAGAAAGAGACAACAGAGGTGCAGAAAGAAGCAAGACAGGTGCAGAAAGAAGCAGGAGAAGTGCAGAAATGAAGCAATGAGAGGTGCAGAAAGAGGCAAGAGAAGTGCAGAAAGAAGCAAGCAGAGGTGCAGAAGGAGGCAGGAGAACTGCAGAAAGAGGCAAGAGACGATGCAGAAACAGGCAAGAGAGGTACAGAAAGAGGGAACAGAGGTGCAGATAGAGGCAAGAGAGGTGCAGAAAGAGGTAAGAGGGGTGCAGAAAGAGGCAAGACGGGTGCAGAAATTTGCAATAGAGGTGCAGAAAGAAGCAAGAGCAGTGAAAAAGAACCAACAGAGGTGCAGAAAGAGGCAAGTGAGGTGCAGAAGGGGGCAAGAGAACTGCAGGAAGAGGCAAGAGAGTTGCAGAAATAGGCAAGAGGGGTGCAGAAAGAGGGAACAGGTGGGCAGACTGAGGCAAGAGAGGTGCAGAAAGAAGGAAGAGGGGTGCAGAAAGAGGCAAGAGAGGATGCAGAAATTTGAGGACAGAGGTGCAGAAAGAAGCAAGAGCAGGTGCAGAAAGTACCAACGAGAGGTGCAGAAAGAGGCAAGAGGGGGACAGAAAGAGACAAGTGAAGTGCAGAACGAAGTAAATAGAGGTGCAGAAAGAGGCAAGAGAACGTGCATGAAAGAGGCAAGAGAGGTGCAGAATGGGGCAGGAGAGGTGCACAAAGAGGCAAGAGGGGTACAGAAAGAGGCAAGAGGGGTGCATAAAGAAGCAACAGAGGTGCTGAAAGAGGCAAGAGGTGTGCAGAAAGAGGCAAGAGAAGTATAGAAAGAAGCAACAGAGGTGCAGAAAGAGTCAAGACAAGTGCAGAAGCAGGCAAGAAAGGTGCAGAAAGACGGAACAGGGGTGCAGGGGTGTAGAAAGAGGCAAGAGGGATACAGAAATTTGCAAGAGAGGTACAGAAAGAAGCAAGAGCAGTGCAGAAAGAAGCAAGAGAAGTGCAGAAAGAAGCAAGAGAGGTGGACAAAAAGGGAAGAGGGGTGAAGAAATAGGCAAGAGGGATGCAGAAATTTGGGACAGAGGTGCAGAAAGAAGCAAGAGCAGTGCAGAAAGTACCAACAGAGGTGCAGAAAGAAGAGAGTGTGGTGCAGAGAGAGGAAGAAAGGTACAGAAAGAGGCAAGAGAGGTGCAGAAAGAGACGGGAGGTGCAGAAAGAGGCAAGAGAGGTGCAAAAAGAGGAAGAAAGGTGCAGCAAGAAGCAAAAGAAGTGCAGAAAGAGGATGAAAGGTACAGAAAGAGGCAAGAGAGGTGCAGAAAGAGGCAAGAGAGATGTAGAAAGAAGAGAGTGAGATGCAGAAAGAGGCAAGAGAGGTGCAGAAAGAGGCAAGAGAGGTGTAGAATGAGGCAAGAGTGGTGCAGAAAGAGGCAAGAGAGGTGCAGAAAGAGACAAGAGAGGTGCAGAAAGAAGCAAGATAGGTGCAGAAATGAGACAAGAGGGTTCAGAAAGAGGCAGGAGATGTGCAGAAAGAGGCAAGAGAGGTGCAGAAAGAGGCAAGAGAGGTGCAGAAAAAGGAAGAAAGGTGCAAACAGAGGAGGCAAGAGAGATGCAGAAAGAGGCAAGAGAGGTGCAGAGAGAGGAAGAAAGGTGCAGAAAGAGGCAAAAGAGGTGCAGAAAGAGGCAAGAGAGATGCAGAAAGACACAAGAGAGATGCAGAAAGAAGAGAGTGAGGTGCAGAAAGAGGTAAGAGAGGTGCAGAAAGAGGCAAGAGAGGTGTAGAAAGAGGCAAGAGTTGTGCAGAAAGAGGCAAGACAGGTGCAGAAAGAGGCAAGAGAGGTGCAGAAAGAGGCAAGACAGGTGTAGAAAGAGGCAAGAGTGGTACAGAAAGAGGCAAGAGAGGTACAGAAAGAGGCAAGAGAGGAGCAGAAAGAGGCAAGAGAGGTGCAGAAAGAAGAGAGTGAGCTGCAGAAAGAGGCAAGAGATGTGAAGAAAGAGGCGAGAGAGGTGTAGAAAGAAGCAAGAGAAGTGCGGAAAGAGGCAAGAGAGGCACAGAAAGAAGCAAGAGAGTTGAAAATAGAAGAGAGTGTGGTGCAGAGAGTGGAAGAAAGGTGCAGAAAGAGGCAAGAGAGGTGCAGAAAGACGAGAGGTGCAGAAAGAGGCAAGAGAGATGCAGAAAGAAGAGAGTGAGGTGCAGAAAGAGGCAAGAGAGGTACAGAAAGAGGCAAGAGAGGTGTAGAAAGAGGCAAGAGTGGTGCAGAAAGAGGCAAGAGAGGTGCAGAAAGAGACAAGAGAGGTGCAGAAAGAGACAATAGAGGTTCAGAAAGAGGCAGGAGAGGTGCAGAAAGGGGCAAGAGAGGTGCAGAAAGAGGCAAGAGAGGTGCAGAGAGAGGAAGAATGGTGCAGAAAGAGGCAAAAGAGGTGCAGAAAGAGGCAAGAGAGATGCAGAAAGACGCAAGAGAGATGCAGAAAGAAGAGAGTGAGTTGCAGAAAGATACAAGAGAGGTGCAGAAAGAGGTAAGAGAGGTGTAGAAAGAGGCAAGAGTGGTGCAGAAAGAGGCAAGACAGGTACAGAAAGAAGCAAGAGAGGTGCAGAAAGAGGCAAGACAGGTGTAGAAAGAGGCAAGAGTGGTACAGAAAGAGGCAAGAGAGGAGCAGAAAGAGGCAAGAGAGGTGCAGAAAGAAGAGAGTGAGCTGCAGAAAGAGGCAAGAGATGTGAAGAAAGAGGCGAGAGAAGTGCAGAAAGAGGCAAGAGAGGTGCAGAAAGAGGAATAAAGGTGCAGAAAGAGGCAAGTGAGGTGCTGAAAGAGGCAAGAGAAGTGCAGAAAGAGGCAAGAGAGGGGCAGAATTGTCAGACACCCCACAAGACTTACCTTATGCTCGTGAAGCGGTCTTGCAGAGACGACATGACCCACCGCCACCGTACCCACCTTATCCCAGTAGAACGCGTAATCTAGCTAGGATGGCGTTGGGAACGGGGAAGGAGGCTAGAGGTGATGGAGTTGGTGTCCAGACGACAAAGAGGATATCATCCGTAGTTCAGTAAGATGGTCTGGTGTACCGTCTAATGAAGGGAGATAAGGGAAACCCCATTACAAGGGCACACGCAAAACCCCCATTCCCTAGTACAGCAGTTTTTGAGGTACAATAGATCACCTTGTATACATACACCTCCAAATAGGTAGAAAGTAACACCGGCCAGGAACTAGTTTGAACTCCGGTACACCAGAAGGGAAGTATCAGCAAGGCGCCCTAGCGCGGGTGAGTTACACACTGAAGACAAAAATCAGCAAGGTGCTCCAGCGTGGTTTCAGGCACAAAACAGAAAGCAAAAATCACCGAGGCGCTCCAGCGCGGTTTAAGGCACAAACAAACAGAAAGCAAAATCAGCAAGGCGCTCCAGCGCGGTTCAAGGCACAAACAAACAGAAGGCAAAATCAGCAAGGCGCTCCAGCGCGGTTTCAGGCACAAAACAGAACAGAAAGCAAAATCAGCAAGGCGCTCCAGCGCGGGATAAGGCACAAACAAAACAGACAACAAGAGGCAAGGCGCTCCAGCGCGGGAGACAGAAACCAAAAATAAACAGACAAAATCAGCAAGGCGCATCAGCGCGGTCCGTTACCTGCGGCTCGGCAGCTTCCAGTGAGGTGTTCCGAGAATCTGGAATTGGCGTCCGGGAAGGGCTGGCGTCCGATGGCGGTTTGGGCTTTGAATACGAAGCGCTGACCTGGCGGAACCGCAGAGGTTTTAAGCGGCTCTTACCGGAAGTGCTGAGTGGCGTGGCAGTGGCTTCCGGTGCCCAGGACTAGACCACGGACCTTTGTATGGCGGAAGTGAGGCAAGTCTGTTCCGCGAAATCATGGAGCACGATACATTTGTTGCTCGTGATTTCACGGAACCTATCGCAACCATGACAGCACCCCCAACCAAAACAGAGCCCCCTACCCAGCCAACATCCATCAGCTCACACAGGGGTGGCAGGACGAGGGCTGAGAGGGTGACCGATGTGGAAGGCACGTACCAATCGGGGAGCATGACGGACATGAGACAAGGGCTCCCAGGACCTGTCCTCCGGACCATACCCCTTCCAGTCCACCAGGTAGAAGAGCCGACCCCGGGTACGACGGGATTGAAGAATAGCCCTGACCTCATATTCCACGTGATCGTCAATAAGGACCGGAGAAGGAGGAGATGAGACAGAACTCTCAGGATGAACAGGACGAAGAAGGGACACATGGAACACAGGGTGTACTTTCATCCGTGGGGGCAGAGCAAGTCTCATGGAAACGCGGTTGATCACTTTGTCAATGATGTAGGGACCTACGAAGCGAGGTAGCAGTTTCTTAGGGCCGTGTACATTAAGGTTCCGTATGGAGAGCCATACCCTATCCCCTTTTTTGTAGGCGGGTTCGATGACCCTGTGCTCGTCAGCGTACTGTTTATAGGTTTCCTTAGCCTTGGCCAGTTCGAACCGGGCCCGCTGCCACAGATCACGAAGCATGGTGTGATATTCCTGAACCGTGGGCAAGGGACTGTCCTGTTGTTCCTCCCAGGCCTCCGTCCGTGGATGTCGACCCTGGAGGCAAAAAAAAAGGAGACATACCAATGGCTGAGTGTTGGTTGTTGTTATAGGCGTATTCCACCATCCACAACACATCCGCCCATTCCTTCTCCACCGTTATCAATAAGCAGCGAAGGTATTGTTCCATGGTATGATTCGTCCTCTCCGCCTGCCCGTCGGTCTGGGGGTGATAAGCAGACGATAAGCGTACATCCAGATCCATGGCTGCGCACACTTCACTCCAGAATTTGGACACGAACTGGGACCCTCGATCGGTTATCACCACAGAAGGAATGCCATGAAGGCGTACTCACGTGTTGCAGGAAGATAACTGTCAGCTCCGCCGCTGAGGGTAGTTTTTTCAGTGGTACAAAGTGAGCCATTTTGGTGAGGTGGTCTACGATGGTAAGAATAGTGGTGTATCCCGCTCTGGTGGCTGGCAAGTCCACAACGAAATCCATGGAGATGGTGTGCCAAGGATAGGGAGGAATCGGAATAGGATGCAATAAACCCACCGTGGATCCCGGCATATTCTTTCCTCGAGCACAGACCGCACAGCGAGCTACGTATGTGTGTGCGTCTGCCGCCAGCGTAGGCCACCAGAAACGCCGTTGTAACAGGTCCATGGTTTTATGATATCCAGGGTGTCCGGACAGTACGTGGTCGTGACACATGTACAATGCCTGTTGTTGGCGAGCCACCAAGGGTAGGACATACCTGCCCTCTTTGTACATGAATCCGTTCTGTGATGAAACCCCTTTATGGTTCTTTATCAAGGCAACCTGGTCGATCTGGTTGACGCTCGTCTTGTAGTTGGGTCAAAAGGCGGAGGAAAGAACCACTCCCTGGAAACAACGTTCAGGTAGGATAGACACCGGCTCAGCTGTGGTTACGGTGTCCTCTGTTCCTTCTAGGCGTGATAATGCGTCGGCCTTGGCATTTTCTCTGCCGGGTCGGTACGTGATGCGAAAATCGTACTCGTTAAAGAACAGAGTCCAACGCAATTGTCTAGAAGTAAGGGCACGAGCTGAGCGGAGGAATTGCAGATTCCGGTGATCCGTGTAAATGGTCACAGGATGTTTGGCGTCCTTTAAGTAATGGCGCCATTCCTCGAACGTGGCCTTGATAGCGAGTAGTTCACGGTCCGATATGGCGTAATTGCGTTCGGCAGGTTGCAGTTTACGGGAATAGAAGGCCACGGGTTGCAACAGACCTGTGTCAATATCTCTTTGTGACAGCACACCTCCTAGAGCGTCTTGTGAGGTGTCAGCTTCCACTATAAAAGGCCGCTCTGAGTTGGGGTGTATCAGGATGGGGGCCGTGACAAACCTTTTCTTCAATTCCTGGAAGGCGTGTTCAGCCACAGAATCCCAGGGGAACAAGGCACCTTTGCGCAGCAGTTTGGTGATGGGGGTGGCTAACCCGGAAAAACCTGTGATAAAACGCCGGTAGTAATTTGCGAACCCTAAGAACCTCTGGACGTGTTTCACGGAGTTCGGAGATGGCCAGTGCAGTATGGCTTCCACTTTCTTTGTCCATTTCAACACCCGCAGGGGAAAGGAGATGACCCAGGAACTCGACAGTTGTAGTGTGGAAAACGCTTTCTCTAGTTTGACGTACAAACCGTTTTGTTCCAGTCGTTGCAGGACGATTCGTACATGTCGGACGTGTTCTGCAGGGGTTTGTGAGAAGATCAGTATATCGTCAATATACACAATACAGAAGAGGTCGATGAATTCCCTCAACACTTCATCGATGAAGAACTGAAAGGTCGCGGGAGCGTTACAGAGTCCAAAAGGCATGACCAGGTATTCAAAGAGACCAAACCTGGTCCGAAATGCGGTCTTCCACTCGCCGCCCTTCCGGACTCTGACGAGATGATAGGCCCCCGCAGGTCCAGCTTGGTATATATGGAGGCGTCCTTGACCTGGTCCAACAGGTTTGATATTAAAGGAAGGGGGTATCTGTTCTTTATGGTGATGGCATTTATTGCCCTGTAGTCGATGCAGGTCCTAAGGTCCCCTTCTTTTTGGCCACAAAGAAAAGAGGCGATGACACTGGAGACCTGGAGTGGCGGATGAACCCGTTGCGCAAGAACTCATCCAGATAAGAGCGGAGGTGGTCGTTCTCTTTTTCTGTGAGGGAATAGACCCGGCTACAGGGAAGCGTTGAACCAGGGATCAGGTCTATTCTGCAGTCAAAGGGACGATGAGGAGGCAGTGTATTGGCGCCCTTTTTGTCGAATACTGCGATGAGGTCCCGATATGCTTCTGGCACCGCACTTTGTGTAGTCAGACCAGTTCCTGTCAAGGGTAGGGTGAGGACTTGCACGGCCTTGATACCGGAAATGGCCGTCTGAGGATAACAGGAAGCGGTACAACCGACCGAATCCAGGACCATCAGTCTGGATGCCCAGTCTATCCGTGGATTGTGACGCACTAGCCATGGGAGACCCAATATCACCCGGAACTGGGGTGCATCGAAGACATCGAAGGCGATGGTTTCAGTGTGATTGTTGTCGAAAGTCATCTCCATGTCCTCGGTTTGGAAGCGAATAAGACCGGAGGTAAGGTCTGTACCATCCACGGCTTTTACGGTTTCTGGTTTAGCCTTTGGTATGGTGGCCATACCCAGGTTCACCAGATACTGGGTGTCTATGAAGTTGCCTGTGGCCCCGGAATCGAGCAGGGCAGATATCTGCCATGTCTGGCCTGTCCGTGCTTGTAAGGATACTGCCACTCCTAAGTGTTGAGTGTTACCAACACAGGCAGGGGTCATTCTCTTGTTGAACGACGAACCCAGTAGCTGGACCCCACTATCTACTGGGTTTCTTCGTTTCCCGACTTGTTTCCTTTGGAAATAGAAAAGGCAAACGGTTTTTTCCTCTAGTACGGGTAGGTTTTACTGGGCAGTCCCTAACGAAGTGGCCGTTCTTGCCACAGTACAAACATTGATTCTGACTCCGTCTTCTCTCCCTTTCTTCTTTGGTAAGAGGGCCCCGGGTGCTGCCTATTTGCATTGGTTCCGATGCTTCGCTAGACTGGTCTGGTTCGCTTTTGGTTTTGTCCCTGAAGGCCAAGAACCGGCTGTCGCCCGTCTTGGTTTTCTCGGTTCTTCGCTCCTGTATCCGGTAGTTCATTTTGACTACTAAATCAATGAACAGCCCTATTTCTTCTGGAGGTTCGGGCATCTGTGACACCAGGTCTTTCAGCTCGTCACGTAAACCCCTGTAGAACACGGATATCTTCTTGGTTTCTGGCCAGCGAGCTTCGATGACGAGTCTGTTGAATGTGGTGATGTAATGGAGTAGGTCATCGCTGCCTTGTTTCAGACTGAGTAGTTCATTGTCAGCGGCTTGGACAAAGGTGTGGCGGGCGAACATCCTTCTCATGGTTTCCTTGAAATCCGACAAGTTGTACAACATCGGATCATCGTTTTCTACTAACGAAATGGACCATTGGGCGGCATCGCCCCCCATGTAGGAAAGGATAAAGGCGACCTTGGCTGCGTCATCCGGGAAGGCAGTTGCTCGAGCCATGAAATGTAGATGGCACTGATGCAAGAAGACGCTATATTTGGCACTTTCGCCATAAAAGCGTTCAGGAGGTGCCAGTTGCACGGTGTGTGGAGCTATTACTTGTATGGAGGTGTCCTGGGAGGAAGAGGGCCCCCAAAGGTAAACGTCGGTGGCCGCAATAGCCCTTCCTGCCTCGCTCTAGATGTGGGTGTTTGACCCCAGGGTCCCGTCACACCAGCAGCCATTTGGTCTTGTAAGGTTGTCATGTCCTGGCGCAGGCTGAGGTTTTCGGCCTGTATACTGGTGAGCATGGCCGCTATATCTTGCAGGGTGATCTCGGGGTTGCTCATGTCGTCCGGGCAAGACGTTTATGCTTGGGCTTCAGTATTCTGTCAGACACCCCACAAGACTTACCTTATGCTTGTGAAGCGGTCTTGCAGAGACGACATGACCCACCGCCACCGTACCCACCTTATCCCAGTAGAACGCGTAATCTAACTAGGATGGCGTTGGGAACGGGGAAGGAGGCTAGAGGTGATGGAGTTGGTGTCCAGACGACAAAGAGGATATCATCCGTAGTTCAGTAAGATGGTCTGGTGTACCGTCTAATGAAGGGAGATAAGGAAACCCCATTACAAGGGCACACGCAAAACCCCATTCCCTAGTACAGCAGTTTTTGAGGTACAATAGATCACCTTGTATACATACACCTCCAAATAGGTAGAAAGTAACACCGGCCAGGAACTAGTTTGAACTCCGGTACACCAGAAGGGAAGTATCAGCAAGGCGCCCTAGCGCGGGTGAGTTACACACTGAAGACAAAAATCAGCAAGGTGCTCCAGCGTGGTTTCAGGCACAAAACAGAAAGCAAAATCACTCAAGGCGCTCCAGCGCGGTTTAAGGCACAAACAAACAGAAAGCAAAATCAGCAAGGCGCTCCAGCGCGGTTCAAGGCACAAACAAACAGAAGGCAAAATCAGCAAGGCGCTCCAGCGCGGTTTCAGGCACAAAACAGAACAAAAAGCAAAATCAGCAAGGCGCTCCAACGCGGGATAAGGCACAAACAAAACAGACAACAAGAGGCAGACGCTCCAGCGCGGGAGACAGAAACCAAAAATAAACAGACAAAATCAGCAAGGCGCATCAGCACGGTCCGTTACCTGCGGCTCGGCAGCTTCCAGTGAGGTGTTCCGAGAATCTGGAATTGGCGTCCGGGAAGGGCTGGCGTCCGATGGCGGTTTGGGCTTTGAATACGAAGCGCTGACCTGGCGGAACCGCAGAGGTTTTAAGCGGCTCTTACCGGAAGTGCTGAGTGGCGTGGCAGTGGCTTCCGGTGCCCAGGACTAGACCACGGACCTTTGTATGGCGGAAGTGAGGCAAGTCTGTTCCGCGAAATCATGGAGCACGATACATTTGTTGCTCGTGATTTCACGGAACCTATCGCAACCATGACAAGAATGAGGCAAGAGCTACAGACAGAGGAAGAAAGGTACAGAAAGAGGCAAGAGATATGCAGAAACAGGAAGAAAGGTACAGAAAGAGGCAAGTGAGGTGCAGAAAGAGGCAAGAGAAGTGCAAAAAGAGGCACGAGAAGTGCAGAAAGAGGCAAGTGGTGCAGAAAGAGGAAGAAATATAGCGAAAGAGGCAAGAGAAATGCAGAAAGAGGAAGAAAGGCACAGAAAGAAGCAAGAGAAGCACAGAAAGAAGCAAGAGAGATGAAGAGAGAACCAAGAGAGGTGCAGAAAGAGGCAAGAGTGAAGCAGAAAGGCAAGAGAGGAGCAGATAGAGGCAAGAGAGGTGCAGAAAGAGGCAAGAGAGGTGCAGAAAGAAGAAGAGTGAGGTGCAGAAAGAAGCAAGAGAGGTGCAGAAATAGGTAAGAGAGGTGCAGAAAGAGGCAAGAGAGGTGTAAAAAGAGACAAGAGAGGTGCAGAAAGAGGCAAGAGTGGTACAAAAAGAGGCAAGAGAGGTGCAGAAAGAAGAGAGAGCTGCAGAAAGAGGCAAGAGGGGCCCAGAAAGAGGCAAGAGAGGTGCAGAAAGATGGAAGAGAGGTGTAGAAAGAGGAAAGAGAGGTGTCGAAGAGGCAAGAGAGGTGCAGAAAGAGGAAGAAAGGTGCAGAAAGAGGCAAATGAGGTGCAGAAAGAGGCAAGAGAAGTGCAGAAAGAGGCAAGAGAGGTGCAGAAAGAGGCAAGAGAGGTGCAGAAAGAGACAAGAGAGGTATTTATATGTATGTACTCAATCTCCTCTCACTCCTACAAGGAAGGAATCAGCACTCAGGTTGTAGTTTGGAAGTATTTAATCTGCAAAGGACGTGATCCACGCGTTTCGGCTCTTCCGAAGCTTGATCACAATACAAGAGGTCATTGTAGCTTCCTTATTTAAATGTACAAATGCCTCCAGTTGCCAACATTAACAAAGGACTACATATTACATTAAACCAAAAAGCTGTCGGCCATATTGACCTGGTCACGATGCAGAAAGACGCAAGAGAAGTGCAGGAAGAAGCAACAAAAGTGCAGAAAGAGGCAAGATAGGTGCAGAAAGAAGCAAGAGAAGTGCGGAAAGAGGCAAGAGAGGCACAGAAAGAAGCAAGAGAGTTGAAAAAAGAAGAGAGTGTGGTGCAGAGAGAGGAAGAAAGGTACAGAAAGAGGCAAGAGAGGTGCAAAAAGAGGAAGAAAGGTGCAGCAAGAAGCAAAAGAGGTGCAGAAAGAGGATGAAAGGTGCAGAAAGAGGCAAGAGAGGTGCAGAAAGAGGCAAGAGAGATGTAGAAAGAAGAGAGTGAGATGCAGAAAGAGGCAAGAGAGGTGCAGAAAGAGGCAAGAGAGGTGTAGAATGAGGCAAGAGTGGTGCAGAAAGAGGCAAGAGAGGTGCAGAAAGAGACAAGAGAGGTGCAGAAAGAAGCAAGATAGGTGCAAAAAGAGACAAGAGGTTCAGAAAGAGGCAGGAGAGGTGCAGAAAGAGGCAAGAGAGGTGCAGAAAGAGGCAGGAGAGAGACAGAAAAAGGAAGAAAGGTGCAAACAGAGGAGGCAAGAGAGATGCAGAAAGAGGCAAGAGAGGTGCAGAGAGAGGAAGAAAGGTGCAGAAAGAGGCAAAAGAGGTGCAGAAAGAGGCAAGAGAGATGCAGAAAGACGCAAGAGAGATGCAGAAAGAAGAGAGTGAGGTGCAGAAAGATGCAAGAGAGGTGCAGAAAGAGGCAAGAGAGGTGTAGAAAGAGGCAAGAGTTGTGCAGAAAGAGGCAAGAGAGGTGCAGAAAGAGGCAAGAGAGGTGCAGAAAGAGGCAAGACAGGTGTAGAAAGAGGCAAGAGTGGTACAGAAAGAGGCAAGAGTGGTACAGAAAGAGGCAAGAGAGGAACAGAAAGAAGCAAGAGAGGTGCAGAAAGAAGAGAGTGAGCTGCAGAAAGAGGCAAGAGATGTGAAGAAAGAGGCGAGAGAGGTGTAGAAAGAAGCAAGAGAAGTGCGGATAGAGGCAAGAGAGGCACAGAAAGAAACAAGAGAGTTGAAAATAGAAGAGAGTGTGGTGCAGAGAGTGGAAGAAAGGTGCAGAAAGAGGCAAGAGAGGTGCAGAAAGAGACGAGAGGTGCAGAAAGAGGCAAGAGAGATGCAGAAAGAAGAGAGTGAGGTGCAGAAAGAGGCAAGAGAGGTACAGAAAGAGGCAAGAGAGGTGTAGAAGGAGGCAAGAGTGGTGCAGAAAGAGGCAAGAGAGGTGCAGAAAGAGACAAGAGAGGTTCAGAAAGAGGCAGGAGAGGTGCAGAAAGAGGCAAGAGAGGTGCAGAAAGAGGCAAGAGAGGTGCAGAAAAAGGAAGAAAGGTGCAGAAAGAGGAGGCAAGAGAGGTGCAGAAAGAGGCAAGAGAGGTGCAGAGAGAGGAAGAAAGGTGCAGAAAGAGGCAAAAGAGGTGCAGAAAGAGGCAAGAGAGATGCAGAAAGACGCAAGAGAGATGCAGAAAGAAGAGAGTGAGTTGCAGAAAGATACAAGAGAGGTGCAGAAAGAGGTAAGAGAGGTGTAGAAAGAGGCAAGAGTGGTGCAGAAAGAGGCAAGACAGGTACAGAAAGAAGCAAGAGAGGTGCAGAAAGAGGCAAGACAGGTGTAGAAAGAGGCAAGAGAGGAGCAGAAAGAGGCAAGAGAGGAGCAGAAAGAGGCAAGAGATGTGAAGAAAGAGGCGAGAGAGGTGCAGAAAGAGGCAAGAGAGGTGCATAAAGAGGCAAGAGAGGTGCAGAAAGAGGCAAGTGAGGTGCTGAAAGAGGCAAGAGAAGTGCAGAAAGAGGCAAGAGAGGGGCAGAATGAGGCACGAGCTACAGACAGAGGAAGAAAGGTACAGAAAGAGGCAAGAGATATGCAGAAACAGGAAGAAAGGTACAGAAAGAGGCAAGTGAGGTGCAGAAAGAGGCAAGAGAAGTGCAAAAAGAGGCACGAGAAGTGCAGAAAGAGGCAAGTGGTGCAGAAAGAGGAAGAAATATAGCGAAAGAGGCAAGAGAAATGCAGAAAGAGGAAGAAAGGCACAGAAAGAAGCAAGAGAAGCGCAGAAAGAAGAAAGAGATGAAGAAAGAACCAAGAGAGGTGCAGAAAGAGGCAAGAGTGAAGCAGAAAGGCAAGAGAGGTGCAGATAGAGGCAAGAGAGGA
>CAWUFW010017873.1:0-10000 GCA_963921515.1 Calotriton arnoldi
GTGCCCCCTCACAGTGAGGTATTGGATAATTTTGCTGAGTATTTGAAAGTAAAAAATGAATGATTGAGGTCCTAATTTACAGCATGTTGGACCAGTTGCAGTAATACCATGTTACTGCAACCACTAATCATGACATTCCAACAAATGTAGCTTTACATGGGGAACAAAATGGCATGCTTTCTGATTTTAAAGGTTCTATTTGCAGGTGCTGAGAGGTAGAGATTTAATCTACTGTGAAATGTCACTCTACATATCATAATGTCTTAGTACTACCCGTATCTTAATGGAAAAATCATGTTGCATGCATGGATATCCGCTTGTTTTTTTACACTTCCATCAATATCTAACCTGATGGCCTCAATTTAATTCTAACAGCTTGCAGCAGTATATTGGAAAACAATTTAGACCCGATCTACAAAAGTGTTCTTAGTCCTTAACACACTTTAAGGTGGGCAGTTATGCATTATATTCAAAGGCCAAGAAAAAGCGGAATTGTAAAGTTACAGAATTATTGGCAGAAAACTAGGAGTGTCGGTCGTTGGCAAGTAAAATGCATAGAATTCTCACAAACCTCGCATGCCCACTCTCTGCACATTTAGGCACCCAACAAATCCAGAACTTGTTTACCCAAGATTCCACAAGCAATGTGCAGTGCTTGCGGGATATTCTGTTATCAAGTCCAAAGGAACTCGCTGCCATGGTTGTTGTGCAAAGAGGAACCCAAGCCCCTTGTTGGCAACAATATCTGAACTCTACTTCTGCGTTCTGTTCATGCAATTGTAGTGCTGCACCCCAGTGAACATTTACTCATAATTGTCTATTCTAACTCCCTCCCTCTTCTCCCACTTTTGTTTCTCCTAACTGTTCATTGCTAGTCATTTGTTTGTAGGAGGACACTACAAACACTCAATGAATAAATGCATTCTGGATCTTTAGATAAGAGGAAGAACATTAGCTTTTAACATACCTCTTACTTGTATGACGTCAATGTGTATGTCTAAAATGGTGTGCCATCCTCAGTGAATATTGTGGTTGAGAGTGTGCAAAGTTCTCAGGCTAAGGTGATGGAGGTATAAAAGTCTAACATGTGGACACTCACTCACCACGCATGGCCTCACTCCCTATAGGTTATTGTACCATAGCCATCTAAATATTGGTAATTTTGTTATTCGATATCGGTGCGGATGGGAGGGCATCAAACCGCTCCATGTTTATAGATATAATACAATTTGTAGAGTGGCCTGGTCATTAACAACATCAGTCGGAAACTTACAGGCTGTTCATGTTTTCCTAACAATATCTCGCCAAGAGCTTACCATAAGGTAGGAAGAGTTGGATTAACATCACATTTGAAGGTAAAGAAGAACAGTTTAGAGCTAAGACCGTGAATTTACATTCCATATATTTTGCCAATACCAATTACCTGAGCTATATAAACGTATTTATTTTCGTTTTATAGCTTGATATATATGCATTTAACGAAACCTCTTTAGATTTAGCAAATGAGACATTTAGGGTGAGTAGGCATAACTTCCCCTCAAACCAACCCAAAACCCGCAAACAATATCAATATAAAGTGTTTTCTGCCACAAAAGATTTCCGAGGTCTTCCATACAGATTTGGTGATTATAGACTTCACCGCTATGTAAGAATCAGAATTCATATATTGCACACTACCTTAGACACAATCTTCAAGCGAGCTGACCCTTTGCCAATGCTGTATGCTGTGGTGGCATAAGCAAAAACTGAATGACTGTTGAACAGATCAATAGACGAGGAGGGCTGACCGAAACCTGTGTCTGTATGTGTGTAGATGCATTTTCTAGTTATGATTTTTGTTTTTTGCTTTCATTACGCTGGAGACACACATTAAGCTGTCTCTAGGCCAGCCCTAAAAAATGGTCTGAGTGTTTTTGTCACAACTGCTTAAGCTAATTACACTGTTAAGAAAGCAGTCATCTACAAAAGGCAAGACAACATTGTTTTTACTTCTCTTTTGGCCCTGCTGTAATTCTAGTGATGCCCAGCCAGGCTAATCGTTTTGGTACGTTTCCATTTTATGTCTCCTGCTGTATTCACTCTCTGCCCCCAGTCCTGCTAAAGTCTGGAGAGACGGCACTCCTTCTTCATCTGTGTCCCTTAAGATGACTTCTCTTCCGTGAATGCCTTACAAGAGCCGTCACCGATTGAGCGCTGTGTAAATTACATTTCTACTAGGCTCTAAATTTCCAGCTCCAGTGTGTTTCAAAGAGTCTTTTCCCAACACTGTGAGCTCCGGTTCTCTCAATCAGTTTCCCCCTCACACTGCATTAGTCACGTTGGCACACAGTCCCCTTGTTTATTAAACTAATTAAGAAGCCTGTTACCTCTGTTGCCCTGTGAAAAGGAACGACTCTTTTAAAATGCTGAAGGCTTTAACTTCTCACACCAGGCCCTTTGCCATTTACTATGAAGGTCATCGTGACTCTTGCTGAAAGGAGCACTGGTCGCCTGACCTACAAATAGTAATGTTTTTGTAACATGCTCGGTGAGATTATGTTAGAAGAATATGTCCCAAAAGGTTACCAGGATTCTAATTTAGATAAGCTGATAGTTTTGCAATTTGTATCCTACTCACACCTGGAAAAACTAAATGTGTTGCGTGAAGGAAATAATAATATTAAGGGAGTAAAATGCCTATGCTTACCTTTGCAAGAAAGATTTAAAGTATGAGTTAGAAGTGCTGGAATTCATTCAGCTGAAGACAAAACACTAATTTACTTAAATATAGGTGTTAATAAAATGAAATTTCTATTTGAGATTCACAATTGTTAGTGATCCTTGGCTTCAGTGAATCTGGCCAGTGACTAATGAGCATGTAGCTCCAGTGGAATCTGCATTTAAATTTGGTAAACCTAATTACAAATAAGTGTTGTGCACTCCCAGTAATTAGCCAATAACATATTGATAGGCCACCACTTAACTAGCCAGACTTAGACGAGCTTTACTTCAAATCTACCATACAATCTTGCTGCCACTGCTTCAAACCCCAGCTTTAAAAAAAAATCAAAGGCGGCTTTTATTATATTTAAATTACATTTTAAAAAAATTAAATCATTAAAACAGTCTTAAATTGATTTGTGAGCAAAAGCGATGGTCCATGATTGCAGCCAACAAACCAATAACCAAAAAGTGGTTTGGAGAAAGGATTCTTGACAAAACTGGAGTTCCGGAAACTGTAATTTTCCCCTTTCTCGTAAAAAGACAGGACGACCGACAGGTCTGGGGGCTGAACATAAGAAGGTAAGGAATGCAAAAACGGTAACAGTTTTTAAACCAAAAAGGAGATTAAAAGATTTTAAAATGGGAAGTAAAAGGCAACAGAATCTATAGGAAGTAGAATGTGGTTTTGGGAGAGGATCAGGACACCCCTAGTAAAGTTCAGGAAAAAACAGTGGCGCGATGAGGGCTTTTGTAGCCTGCACTCAGATAAAATTGGCCTGCTAATAAAACATTTCAAGAAAGAAACAAGCTTACCAAAGGTAGGGAACGTGATCCTGCTGTAGCCCCTAGCAGCGTTTTTGGAGCTTTCCAGACCCCAATAGATTAGTGTGGCATGTTACTGTTTTAAGCCCCGTGAGTAAATTAGGCACCCCACAAAGCCATTACAACATTGGAAAGACAAAAGCCCTGCAGGGAAGTACAGGCCCCTGAAGGAAAGTGTTGGTAAAAAAAAAAAAGATTAAATCAAAGGAGGAAAGAAAGAACAGCAGCTGACACGTGTTTTGCCCGTAGGGCTAAATTGGCCAAGGGCTTTTTCAAGGCTAAGAACTTGTTTAAAGTCATATAACTTGTGGGCTGGTTGTCACTCCTACAGTCCTAAGGTCCTTACGGAAATGCGGACCGCATTTATTCGTTATTCCAGGACATTATGATTGAATTTTTGGGCACAATTCTCCCCTCCAACACTCCGTTCTAGACATATTTGGTGATAAAAAAAACACTTTAGCCATATACCCACAAAATGTTGAATAGTGGTTTTGGGGTCCCACCCCAACCTAGGGTGAGGACCCAAAAGATGACCTGATAAATGAGAGCATGTGGTGCTGAACAGTTTGGTGGTGGTCCCATCATCCTAGGACCACCACAGGCGAATATATGGGCAACGTGATTTTGGAAATATAGGACCCTGCAAAGCATTATAGTGCGAGTCTCCGTGGTGCTGTGAATTTTATAGCAGTGGCTCTCCCTCTGTGCCGGGGAGTACCATGAAAAGGTTTTTCTTTGTTTTTTCCCTATTTTGTTGTGGCTCGGTTTAATTTTTCTTTGGGGTGTTTCAACAATATTAAAGCGAGAAAGGATCGCAGATTAAGTGATTTGCCCAGAATCACAGGATGTTGAGGCGACGCCGCAACTTAAACCTGGTTCACGTGCTCCAAGGTCAGCAACACTGGCCGTTACGCCACACCCTTTCCCCTATAAAACGTATAAAACACAAATCCTGGGAAATGTAATGAAAAGTGCAGAAGCAAAGAAAGGGCTCGCCAAGATGTACAAGCAGTGTTGTGAGGGTGCAGTACCATAGGCTGTCACTCAGTGTCCCTTGGGACCTATTTTGGCCACATATGGTACTGCACCCTGCAGCACGGCTAGGGAAAGGATGTGGCTCAGCATTGAGAGTTGCCGACTGGGAAGCTGGAGATCTGTGTTCGAGTCTGATGTCGGCTCAACGTTGAGCACATGGATATGTGCGCTATATAAATAAAAACAACTAATTTAAAATTACATAAGAATTGAAAGCAGCGATCTCGGGGTAGGCAAGCAGCCTTGTGCAAGGGGGTGGAGGTAGACTGTGAAAATTAACCAAGCAAGCAAAACAGCAGTGGCCTCAGAGGGGTGGTGGGGGCCTATGGCAGTGTTGTGGGAGGGAGAGGCACGGAAGATAAGAGACCGAAGCAGTGTTATCGGAGGGGTGAGAGAAAGGCCCCAGCAAACAAATGAAATGATCGAAGTTTCATTGCACAAGTAAACAGAACAGTTAATGAGCAAAGAGGCAGGCCAACTAAAAAAAGAGTTCTCTCGATGTATAAATAACCTGAAAACCTGAACAGTCTGAACAGTAAGAACACATGTAAGAGGGCCAGTCCTCATCGGAGGATACAAAATACTAAAAGGAGGGACTACTAAGTGTATTCACCAATGAAAAGCCAGCATTTCTAAAGGACAGTAACAGGAACCAATGCAAAAGATGGGTGTTTTTTCAAGCCCATATCCTAGATACAGCATGTCTCGAAGAGATAGCGCATGTGCTGCCAAGGCGACACCTAAAAAAAACGCAGAAAAAAGCTCCTCTTTGTTTTACTAGGTTTATTTTTTCACCAAAATAACAAACAGCTGCTAATCACCGCATTGTCTGTTATTTGTTATAAAACACTGTGGTAACCATGACACAGAAAGCAGCAAAGAGGTCCTCTGCAATGTGTATGGGGAATTATAAGTCACAATTGTCTATGGGTGATGCTCCAAGGAAAAGAGGGTTGGTTATCATACAACCCTAAAAAGTCCACCAAAAGGAGGACAGATAGATAAGCAGGCCGATCCGAGCACTCAACAAGTTTTAGAAAACCAGTCTCAAATACAAAATTGATAGATCACAGTCCACTTTAATCCATTTCCTTTTTTTCGGGTCAAATGGGTCTCATCCAAAAATCTTCGTATTGGTCTAGTAGAAACAATCTTGTTTCGCAGTTGATGTACATTGGAGTAGTAAAGTCACCCGTGTTGTTATAATTAAAACCTTTGACTTTGTCCATTGCCCATCTGCATGTGTTGCAGTGGCCACATTTGTGGAAGCCCTTGATGCGATCACTAAGCCATTTGTCATGTCTAGTAGAAAGAGGATAACTATGGCTGATCAGATTGACAAGTGTACATCCTCTTCTAAAAGTCAAGCTGCGGTGAGTAGTCAAAAAAGGGGTAAGTGTTTTATCAGTGGTCAAAATATACCAATATTTACGAAGAATGTTATAAAGATGGCATGTATCTGGGTAACAATTAGTAATCAATCACACCTTGTCATTAGAGCTAGATCTACTTTTCTGTTTAGGTTTCAATGTATCACCACGTGAAAGGTGTCGTACCTGTTTAGAAGCCTTGTCAATTATGTGTCTGTTAAATCCCCTCTTTAGGAATCTGGATTCAATGTCTGACAGTGTGTTATTAAATTTTCTCTCTTCGCTGCAATTTCTTCGTGCCCTGACCATTTCCCCAAATTGCAGTAATCTGAGACTGAGGGTGACAACTGGTAGCATGTAACAGGGCATTACAAGATGTACTCTTTCTAAACATTCGACTGCAAATCTTGTTATCCACAGCATATAACTCCACATCAAGGAAAACAATAATTTCATGGCTTGAATGATAAGTAAATGACAAGTTACACTCATTAGAGTTCAGATATACAATAAACTCCTCCAAACTTTGTTGTGTCCCAGTCCAAATCAAGAGGCAGTCGTCTATATACCTGCCCCAATAATGTATGTGTTCCATCCATACTGCCCCCTTGGTGCCCCAGATCCGCTCCGCCTCGAACCATCCCATAAATAGATTGGCAAAAGGCGGAGCGAATCCATGGCGGTCCCGAGTCACTGTCTATACCATATATCATTGAACAGGAATACATTCTTCTCCAGTATAAGTTTAGTCATATCCAACAACATTTCAGTGTGTTCGAGATACTCAATCAGTCTTTTGTGCAAAAAGGATTTTAAAGCCCCCAACCCAGACTCATGTTGGATATTAGTATAAAGAGAAACCACGTCCATAGTCACCAGGATCATCCCTGGTTCCCTAGTTACATCTGTCAGTAAATTCAAGATGTGTTTGGTGTCTTGAATATATGAGGGTAGATTCGTCACAAAAGGTCTGAGGAAAACATTACATTTGTAGAGCTTGTCTGTTATTGACATCGAAATTGAGCCCCCTTTATAACTGAAATAGTAACAACTTGCTGAATACTTTAGTCACCTGAAGCTTTGTCATTCGTGTTTGTGTATATGATGTGAATTGGTATGGCTTCACAGTGCCAATGAGGCTCAGTACCTTCTTGCACCTGTTCTAAGAATTTTATCGCTGACCGTAATATATTTGTGTGTGTGTGTGTGTATATGTATATATATATATATATATATATATATAAGCACTACCTCCATAGAATTTTTGGATGTCACTATCTACATTGAAAATGAGTCACTCCATTCTAAGTTACACCGCAAATCCACTGCTGGTAACTCCACGTTACATGCTTCTAGCTTTCATCCCAGGCACCTCATTGCCAGTATCCCCTATGGGGAAATGCTACGGCTCCGCAGGATCTGCAGTTCTGCAAGTGCCAAAATGATGCCCACAATAGATTCCGAGCACATGGTTATTCAGAACAGACCATCACCAAAGCTATAACCCGAGCAAATGCTATACCTCGAGAACAACTCTTGACAGGTGTTAGCAGCCAGGATGAGAGCCATACTAGTATTGCCCCAGATACCAATGACATTGTGACGGTTGACACTCGTTTAGTCACTACATATAGTAAAGAAGAACGAGGCATTAGATCTATCATAAATAGACAATGGCGCATTGTTTTGACTGACCCAGTTCTAGGTCCAATAGTCTCTAAGAGACCAACCATAACGTATCGTCGTGCATATTCCATGAGGGATGCGTTGGTTAAAAGCAGTCCTGAGGTGGTTGTGAAATCTAACTGGCTCACCAACATCAAGGGCTTTTTCAAATGCAGTACTTGTAGGGCCTGTCGCTTTGGCATCAACACCACCGAAGTCACGGCCCCCTTTCGCACTGAACCCATCACTATTAACAGCATATACACATGCAGGACAGAATTTGCAGTCTGTGTAGTGCAGTTGTGGCCTCAGATATGTAGGTAGCACCAAACTTCAAGTTCACGTGAGAATTTTACAACATCTGAGGGCCATTGTCAACAATGACCCTTCATATCCAGTGGCACCGCGCTTCGATTGTATTTTGCCCCCGGGTGGCCCAAGTCCCGGGGGCATGGTGGGGGGGGTTAATTTTAGGGGGGGCCTCAAAGGGCCGCCCAAGCCCCGGGGACCGCCACCCCCCGGGGCTTTTTTGAAAATGTTGCGGGAGGGCTCTGAGCCCTGCCGCAGCCCCGGGGACCACCACCTCCCGGGGGCTTTTTTTTTAATTGAACAACCTGTGTGGGGGCTCCAGCCCCCACACGCCCCGGAGACCGCCACCTCCCGGGGCACTAACAAATTAAAATGGGGGTCCGTTTTGGACCCCGAAGCCCCGGGGACCACCACCTCCCCGGGGCTGTGCTGATGTAGGGAGGGGGGCCGCGCGGCCCCCTCCTGGAGCCCTTGATGGCCCTGGGGACCACCACCCCCAGGGTCGGCTCCTGCAGTGTCCCGGGGTGCCTACCCTCGGGACACTGCTGTTTGCAATGACAGGACGGGAGCCTCGCGGCTCCCGTCCTGTCATTGCAAACTGCTTTGGATATTGGAAGAGAGAGCAGGAAACCTGCTCTCTCTTCCAATATCCAAAGCACATTGCTTTCCAAATGGGGAGCTGCATCTTAGCAGCTCCCCATGTGGAAAAGGAATGCCGGCTCCCAAGGGACGCGGGGAGCCGGCGGGACTGTGGGGGGATTGGGGACCCCCCCACAGTCCCCAACGAGAGGGCCAGCCCCGGGGGATGGGGTCCCCGGGGCAAGTAGTGGCCCGGGAGGGGGGCCACGCGGCCCCCCTCCCCAAAGTTTTCAAAAATTAAAAAAAAAAAAAAAAAAGGGTATGGCCGGCCCCGGGGGATGGGGTCCCCGGGGCCTTAAAATGGCCAGAGGAGGGGGGCCACGCAGCCCCCCTCAAAATAATAAAAATAAATATAGAGGCCATGTCAATACAGGCCCAGGGAAGGGGGGCCACGCGGCCCCCTTCCCGTTTTTTTTTTTATTTTGTAATTTAAAAAAAGGGGTAAGGCCCTGGGGGATGGGGTCCCCAGGGCCCAAAAACAGAAAAAAGGAAGGGGGGCCACACAGCCCCCCTTCAGGGGACAAAATTTTTTTTTTTTTTTTTAAACGATCGGGCCCGCAGGCCCCGCCCCCTTCCTTCACCACTCTGCAAACGCGCCCCTGGCGCGTTTGCAGAGGGGAACGAATTCCCCTTGAATACTGGGGGTCCCTGGGGGCCAACTAGCCCACCAGGAACCTCCAGTATGCGCCAGGGAGCTGCCTTGCAGAGAGGTGTACAGAGGCCACGCCCCTTTTACACCTCTCTGCAACACAGCTCTGTGGCACTTTTGGAGGTATATGGTGGGCTAGTTGGACTCCGGGGACCCTCAGGATTCAAGGGGACTTAATCCCCCAACTTAAAACGCGCCACGGGCGCGTTTGCACAGTGGTGAAGGGAGGGGCGGGGCTTCAGGTGACATGTGTGCAAACAGGCCCCGTGGCGCGTTTTAAGATGGGGAATTAAATCCCCTTCAATCCTGAGGGTCCCTGGGGGCCAACTAGCCCAACAGGTACATCCAGAAAGCGCCACAGAGCTGCGTTGCAGAGAGGTGTAAAGGGGTGTGGCCTCTCTACACGTCTCTGCAACGCAGCCCCTGGCGCATATTGGAGGTTCCTGGTGGGCTAGTTGGCCCCTAGGGACCCTCAGGATTCAAGGGGACTTAATCCCCCAACTTAAAACGCGCCACGGGGCGCGTTTGCACAGATGTCACCTCAGGCCCCGCCCCTCCCTTCACCATTGTGCAAATATTCTTCTAAAATCATCCGAAATACGAATTCCGATTTACTCACCTGTTATAAGGAGAGACCTCAGTGCTGCATCTTTCAGCCCAGTACTGGTCCTGAAAAGTAATTTTAACCGTACTTACCAGTAACTTGAATTTCCTTCCATAGGATATCATTGCCTGCTTTTTGCTGAAAAAGTTTCTAAGTGTTGATTTTTGAAACATACAAATATTCCTCTAAAATCAGCCGAAA